>JAWWEE010000142.1:17925390-17935935 GCA_035221455.1 Xenops minutus | reverse complement strand
CGCGCTCCCCCCGCCCCGGCGGCGCGCACGGGGGCGCGGCCCCGGCGCATGGAGGCGATGCCCTGCCAGAACCAGCGCCTCGGCCCGCGGCCGCAGGATGAGCCACCGCCGGCGGACACGGGCACGGGCACGGGCACGGGCACGGGCACGGCGGGTGGCGGCTCCCGGCTGATCCGCTTCGCGGAGCCCAGCGAGGACAGCGGCTGCCCCAGCCCCGACAGCAGCAGCAGCAGCAGCAACGGCGTGGCGGCGCCGCCGCTGCCCGCGGGGGAGGGCGGCGCGCCGGCCATCGGGCCGCAGCTGAAGCTGCTGCCCATGAACGACCAGCTGCGGGAGCTGCAGACCATCATCAGGGACAAGTGAGCGCCGCGGGGGCCGGGGGAGCTGCGGGGGGATCGCCGCCGGCCGGCCCCTCCATCCATTCCATCCCTCCCCGCGGAGCCGCAGCCCCGCCGAGCCCCTCCGGCCGGCGCTCCGTGCCCGTCCCCGCTCGGAGCCGCCGCAAAGGGCGCTGCCCGTGGGCTCCCTGGGCCCATCCCGGGGTCCCGTCCCGGGGTCTCATCCAGGGGCCGATCTCGGGGCCGGGGGCTGATCCCGGATCCCATCCCGGGGCTGATCCCGGGGCCGATCCCAGGGTCCCATCCCGGAGGCCGATCCCGCGGCCGATCCCCGTGGCCGATCCCGGGACAGGCGGGCGGGCGGCGCAGCCATGTCCGGTGACGTGGTGCCCGAGGGCTGGGCTGGGCTGGACTGGGCTGGGCTGGGCTGGGCAGCCCCAGGGTGGGCAGCGCCCCCGGGGGCTCCCCCGCCCACCCCACCCCGGTGCCGGCTCTGGCACAGCGGCTCGGCCCGTCTTCAAACCCCTCCCCGATCTTTGCCCTCCCTGGTGCGAGGTTTCTGCTCACCTCTGCACCGTGCGCGGCTCGGAGCTTGCGTGCCACATCATCACCGCAAGCAGCGTGCGGTGCAAAGAGGTGCACAGCCCTAGAGAAAGGAGACTGGACCTTACGGTCCCTCCGGCCGGAGCACCGGCTCCTTCCCTGTCTGGATATGGTTAATCCTACAGGCAAAATCGCGTAGGGAGCCATTCCTGGGCTCAGGCTATAGGAGGTATGAGCATGATGTTCCACAGCGTGTCTCAGGTGTTGAACACATTCATCCCACTGGTCAGGTCTGTGGCTTTGATTGTACAGCACTTGAAAGGTGGTATTGTAAGGTATTAAATTTAGTGTGTAACTTAAGACAAACGTAAGTAGCATCCGTCTTTTAAAAGCATAATTTACCTTGATGCAAAAACCACCAGCAAAGAGGTGTGAAATCCAGTTTATCAGCAGAGTGATCAGACTGAATAAAACCTCTTCCTGCAGCACATTGGCCTTATGACACCTGCAATAACTAACTCACTGCACAGATGCTGTTTGTCTCTGTGCTTTGTATCTGTCCATCTGCACAGTCTACCTTTTGGTGTTTTCTGCTTCTTGAGGCTTAACTTTGTACCTAAGGGTAAGACAGTTTTTAATGCCAAACTGATCACTGTCTCTCAAAGACCTCCTTTAATTTTATTAGCTTACCTGAGACTTGTTATCTTAAACTAGTTGTGTTTTTTGTTTGGTTGGTTTGGTTTTGTTTGCTTTTTTTTTTTCCTTAATTTTCAAAGCATTGTGGAAAAGCATAATCTCCTGGCAGGCAAGAGCACACAGAGGTAGTCTTTGTGTAAGGAGGACACTTGTGGCAAGACCCTCAGAAGATCTCTGCAGGTGACAGTGGCAGAGCAGAAAGGGAAGCTGCAAGTGGGCTAAGCAGAGAGAGACAGAGAGGAAATTCAGACTAGGTTTGGTGATGGCCTGCAAAAGCTTTTGAGGGTAGTAAAGGAAATAGTGTATAGGTTTTATATCTGGACAAATACTAGCAGTGTGGTTACTGTGCTTAGGTGGTATTATTATCATCATCATCATCATTAAACAGGTTTTGAACTCTTGCAAATACATTGAATAGGTTATAGTGAGCTTATCCAGAAACCAGCAACTGTGATTTTAACTTGGAAGACGTTTTTTAAGAGTTGCATCAGCTGCATTGCACAAGACTTTGGTAAGACAAAGTCTAGAATAAGACTTGTAAATAATGAATTACTCAGAGCAGCTGCAGCAATTGCAGATTGTACTTTATTCTGAGCATGACGCTGCCCTGGCAGTGGGGATGCAACTGTCCCTTCCAAGCTCCCTACTCAGCCAGCGAGGAAAACTACAGCCTGCTCAGAAAGGCAGGTGTAGGCTTTGTAGCTAAAGACAATAGGGAATCACTATTTTTGTGTTGTGTCCCAGAAATCTCATTAAATAAGAGACCTCAGAGTGGCCTATTTTGTCCCTGTTCAGAAGAATGCTGGAAGTGCTCAGCTGTAAAGGTGAGAGGATTTCTTAGGCATTGTTCATTAACCTCTCCTTGGGCAGGTGCAATCTGCCTGAAGACAACTCTGTGGCCACTGTAGCATTTAAATCAAGTGGTAAAAGAAACTCCTCCTCAAAAGCACCCTGGTTGTGACAGCTAAAGGAAAACCCACCTTCATGTGGCTGGTCATCACATCCTGTGGGATTCAGGGGCAGCTGGCTGGGTCAGTGCTTTAGCCTGGTGGACTAAAATGGCCATGTGTTTCTTTTGCTTCCTTAAAATTAACAAGAAATTGGTCTGTGAGCCAGAGTCAGGGAGATGGATGGATCACCTCAACTTATCTGTGCCTGGCTTTGCTCATTTTTCCTCAGGCTTGTCACTTTCCATCCATGAATGCTTAACAGGGCAGATGCCTTTTACACTGTGTGTTGGATGTGAGTCTCGAGTGCTCTAATGCGATGTGAACTGATGCATTTAGGTATTGAATGTTCTGGAACAAACAATTACAGCCTCTTCCCAAGGAGGGAATGATCTTGAAGTAATTTCTGGCCTCACAGATGAGAACCAGGGATCTGGCAGCTGAAATGAGTAGTTCAATGATGTGTTTATGTCGAAGCAAATTCATTAGTTCAAGTTGGTAGTGTCATTTTAACTCCTAATTTAACAGTAGACATGATTTAAATCCAGATATTTAAAGGTTCTTGTGTCTGTTAGGTGAGATCATTCTGTTGTGTTCTGCAAAGGCTTCTCACTCCCTAGGGAACACATGGAACAGAGTGATACCATAGAAATGCAGATGGCAAAGCAGTGGGACACACAGTCCTGGCTGCTGCACAGAGCAGGATGATTCAGGAGTGTGTAACTCACCTGGGATGAGCAAAGCCGACTGCTGCAGGAGG
Source organism: Xenops minutus (assembly GCA_035221455.1). NCBI lineage: Eukaryota > Metazoa > Chordata > Aves > Passeriformes > Furnariidae > Xenops > Xenops minutus. The sequence goes on along the minus strand of JAWWEE010000142.1, from coordinate 17,932,651 downwards.
GAGGGTGGGACCACTTTCACATCCCACCCCCAGCCCAGGCACTGAAAAAATTGGGTACTGAAGTAGTGCAGGTAGAACACGGACCTGTTTCTGGGCTACCTCACCTCCCTCAATGCCAACAGTGCATCCAGTGCCTTCAGTTTTCTTCAAAAGGCTTTTTATAAATGCTGTGTAGGGAAGTGGCTTTTTTCCAGCCTTGCCATCACAGTGAGAAGCAGGAGTGAGAGAAGCCTCAAAGCCTGCAGCCCTCTCAGTGCTTGTGATTAGTACCAAGTGCTAAAGCAGCAAGAAACCTTGCAGTTACCTTGGGCAAATCCCCAAACCCCCCATTTCTTCTCTCAAGACAGGCATGTGACTGTAACTGTACACCAGCAATGTTCCCATGCCTTCAGCAAAGACCTGAACTTAATTTATATTGTGTAACACAGCGTTCCTGTTGTTAGCTGCGTTAGGTTTTAATGCCTCCTGTTCTCAGGTGTTGTCTTGTTACTTGATCAAGAAGCTGATACAGTTTCTAGTGTGCCATGCCTCCTTACTTTCTGTGCCTCTGCCTGGTATTTCATGGGCACAGCTACAGTGTTTTCACAATAGCCTTTTTTTGGTGCTCATAGGATGTGAAAGTGGTCCCCCCCCCAGCTTTCCAGCTGCCCGTGTACACCAGGTCTTTCATTTTCAGTATAACTGTAATTCTTGGTTTTATGCACTGTGGCTTTCTGTTGTCCTCCCCCTCTCAAAAACCAGGCATGGCCAACTATGGGTGTTCAATGAACTGGGCATAAAACCATCCATGTCTTTGCAAGGACAGAGTACTTTTTTATTAATTTAAAGCCTGTAATAATCTGTATCAGTAACTCAGAGTATCCATCCTAAACATGTCTCACTTTGCAATCAAAATGTAGACTTCATATTGTTTGGTGTATGCTACCACCCATTCGTGAAATTTGGGTAAATGATCTAAAATGCCATAGTCTGGGAAGAACCTAGATGTGTCACTTTGCTACATTCCTTTTTAAAAAGAACCAGACCATAGATGAAAATATGAATCCTATAAAAAATCCTAATGAAATTAGTTCATGTAATCGTGGGGGTTTGGGGGTGTTTTTTTCCAGTTTTATGGTCTTTTTGAGCATTGCCTCAAAAAACCCCAGGATTATCCTGGTTTTATCAGAAAGAGGGGGAAAAATAAAAGCAAACAGTGTTTTTAACAGTATGTTGTTAGTACAAGGAAAGAAACTAGATTAGGCTGACACTCTCTTTAAACCTTGCTTTTTCAGTGTGGGTCAGTGAGCAGTTCCCAGGCAAGGAGCAGGCAAACCTCTTCCCTCTTACTCATGTTAATATGAGATGTCACAGAATCTTGGGGATTAAATGCAAAACTCTCTTTATGGTATTAAGGAGACATGCAGAGTATCATGGTTTGAAAATGAGAGAAGGGCATTCCTGCTGTGATTAATACAACATTTCATGTGAAAGGATCTGTCCAGTGTCGGAGCTGTGTCCGAGTGGTTTTAAGGCGAGTGTCCTGTGAGTGTGGACCCCTTGACTGGAAATGTGTCTTACTCTCACGGAGTGAGAGTTGGTCTTGGCATGGGAAGCAAGGAGTTAAAATCTGCTTCTAAAATTCAGGCTTTTAACCTTTCATTCTGCCTGCTGAAGGGGCCAAAAGCCACACAGTCACACAAGCAAAAGTTTGTACCCAAGCTAATCAGAGGCAGAGAGGTGTTTTAAGGGAATGCTTGTTAATCCCTGCTCACTTTAATCTAAAGTTCACTGATCTATTCACACTCTGAATGAGTTCCAGATAAGATAGACTATATCTCCTGCTTATCAGGTGTGTTGTCAGTCTCAGGGTTAGGGATCTGCCCTATCATTGTCCTGTGATTGCTACTTGACTGAAGCATACGTGGAGCAAGGTTTCCTTGCTTAGAGCTGCAGGAAATGCACCAGCTTGGTGCAAATCTGGGTTGGGAGACATTTTGGAGCTGAACTGGAGCAGCAGTACAATGGAACACCTACAGAACATCATTGCTGTGTGTCCATGCTGTGATTGCTGCTGGTACAGAGCAGCAGTAGGAGCCAAGCCCCTGGTCACTCAGCACAGCCCAGTGCCCAGGCAGGCAGGAAACCCATAGTGCAGAATCTCTGGGGTGAATTTTGTACACACTAGGAGGTTTTTCTCTGAACTGCCTTAGGATATATTACCCTTGAATTAATACATTTTATCAATGTGCTGAAAGCTATTGCCCAGTTTAAAACATACATGATTGCTTTTTTTTCAGGAAATCCAGTAGAGGAGACTTCGTGTTTTCTGCTGATCGTCTGGTAGGTGAAGAATTTCTTCTTGGCATTGTACTTTGTAACTCTTCCATTAAAAGGGTCTTTCAGGATAGAATAATGGTGCTGTGAGAGCAACTTTTCTAACCAAAGGAAATTGCTATTTGACAGCAACTTTCTGTATAGGGGTTTCTGTTCTCTGTTTCACCTCAATAGGTTCCAGAAATCATGTTACTGTCAGACACAGCTACATGAGGACAGGGAGCAGTAGTAAGAAGAGACTGCTGTTTAAAAACAGATGCACAGAGGCTAGAGATAATGGAGTTTTACTTTGAAACACTACTTTTGATCTTGTGAGCAGAGCAGTACAATTTCTTACAGCCTAGATGTTAACCATTGCTTGCATGCAGAAGTGCCTCCTGGCACTTGTTGTGTATTAGTGGCTCTGGGTGCATCCACATGGTGAAATTTGGTTTTGGCCAAGTGGTAGTTACTGGCAGGGACAAAGCAGTTGGAAGTTTTTAGTAAGTCAGAACAAATACTGTAGGGAAAGCAGCCTTTTTCTCATTTAAATTACATGCTTAAAGAAAACCACAGCACTTGCTGCCACACATTTACTTCCTTGTATGCATGAGGGTGTTTGCTTTCTGTGCATCCTCTCATTAACAGAGGGAAGTCTTTTCCCCTGTAGCAGAATCTGAGACCATTCAGTTCCCAGCACTGTTTGCCACAGCAGGCAGGTTCACTCTGTTGAGCCCAGTCTTAATCCAGACCTTCTCCAGACTTGCTCAGGGTTTAGGTATGACCACAACCCAAGACTGTATCTCTGTGGCTTTCCACTTTCCCCCCTGCATTCCCCTTCTTGAGGATGTCTCCTGTGTTGTCAGGAATTAGTGTGAAGGACTTCTCCCACAGACCTCAAGAAGGGATTCTAAAGCTGATGGATTCCTGGCAGTTTGTAAGGGGATGATGCAAAGAAAATGTTCAAACATACCTGTGAGCAAAAGGAGTTAGCAGATGGTGGAAGTTGGCAGGGAGTGTCTGCAAACCACTGTCCGAGCTGTGATCCTGAAGCTGAAAGATGTGGGGTTAAAGCCATGAGAATGAAGACAATCCATCTGGTGTCTGTGAAGGAAGGAAGCCTCTGGCATGGGAAACAATCAGTCATTATGACTTGTGGTGGGACAGGTAGAGCTCAGGCCAGCTCCTCTCTGTGCAGGAGGGTCACACTGATCCCAGCACCGTGGGGGCACTGGGCTGGTGGCACTCCCCTCAGGTCACAGGTACACCAGAGCTTTGCAGCAGAAAGCAGATTTTGGGGTGTGACTGGAGACCTGAGGCTGAGGAATGAATTGGTTTCTCAGCCCTACCAGCAGCTCCCAGTATAACACTGGGCAGGCCCATCACCTTTCTGCCCACCTGCCTCTTTCTGGGAGGTTTGAATTGCTGAGCTGCCAAGAGCTGTACAGATAGAGAGCAAGGCTGGCAGCCCTGCTGTCCTGCCTGCCTTTCAGGTTCCAAGAAAAGCAACACAGAATGGGTTAGAAGATCCCCTAGGAATAACTGTGGTTGTACAGTTCCTTGTTTAGTTAAGTTTAGCTCCCCTTTAAATGGGCGCTGTCACCTGCTCTAGTTGCACATATCCAGATTTCTCTGTTCCTGGAATCTGAGGAACTGGTCAAACCTGATTTCTTCCCTGGTATTTGTGGTAAGGAGACTTCATTCAACTGGCTGAGAAGAGGTAGATTTCACTAACATTTTCATACCCTTGAAATGTTTATGTGGTAGTTGGCTAAAGCTCTGGACCCTCTATTAACTCTTGTTTCTGCTGACAGCTCTGGCAGATCTTGTGCTAATGAAGGTTCAAAGCAAACAGGATTTCCCTTTGTTTACTGCAAAGGCTCTGGGGTAAATTGTAAATGTGAAACTGTAATAAATGAACATATAATTCCATATATTAGCATTAAATGCTTAACCTAAACCTTCAGCATCACTCTGGAAGCCTTGGCTGTTTAACTAGGTCTGCCAGAAATTACCTTGCCTTTTAGGTTTGTGGGTTTTTTCCAATTAAAAATAGACTTTATTTTTCTTATTGATAGCTTTAGTTAATGGTTTTAATTTCTGCTCAGAGTCTTCTTGGGATTAAATCTTTGCTTCCCTGTTTCATATGGGGCCGTAATAATAACTATTTTATGTTCCAAGCAATGGTAACCATCTCTCTGGGAGAGGAACAGGACTGCTGGTTCTTGGGGCCTGCAAGAAAAGAGGTGGAAATTAATCCCCGAGCATGGGGGGTGACAGAAAACCCAGTGCAAAACTAAGTGTTTCATCAACACTGACAAGTTTACAGAAGAATCTTTCCAGGCTCTGTGTGAAACATTGATGAATGTAGGAAGATCAAGGAGATTATTTGACCATAACACCTTCACTACTTTACTCTAAACTTTTGGCAGATGGTGTAGTGATGCTAACCCTGTCAGCATAACAGGAATATGAAAAAGTGTGTTTCTTCCAAACCTGGCTTATGGGTTGGCCTTTCTTTGGTGAATTACCTTTAAAAAATAAAATCAAATTGGGTACTGGTGTCCCAGGAATTGATCACCACCTCTGAGTATGACTGCCACAAACTCAACTCTGGGAAAAAAGCTGTACTAAAATGACTAAACATTTAAGAGACCATTTCTCATTTCTGGCAGAGGCTTCCTGTGTGCCAAGGACTGGAGCAGAATGGAAAACCAGCAAAAACATTTTCTGATTGCTGAGGAATCTCCCCTTCCCCCAGACTCGTGTTGCAATGCCTTCATTTGATCTATGGACAAAACCTAGGCATCACCCCAGTAAGGTCTAAATACAGTCCCTGACTGCTGTTAAAAAGACCCTTTTAGACCCTTTGGGCTGTTGAGTGTTCTTCTAGTGCTTGTAACAATTGCTAACATGAAGTATCTCCAGAGATAACAAATCCCTTCAAGCTGACCCATCTCTTTGGTCCCACAGATCAGACTGGTGGTTGAAGAGGGACTGAATCAACTGCCCTACACAGAATGTACCGTGACCACTCCAACAGGTACGTGGGCAATTGCTCCTCTCCCAGGTAGGGCAGGAGATGGAAGTGAACTGACACAGAAACATACAGAACTGTGACAAGAGTCATGGAATACCTTGAGGTGGAGGGGACTCACTGAATCCAGCTCCCTGCTCCTCACAGGACTGCCTGAAACTGAACACTGTGACATCCAGGAGCTCCTTGAGTTGTGACGGGCTCAATGCCCTGACCACTTCCCTGGGGAGCCTGAAACAGTTCAACAATGCAGGCAGAGCACTGAGTTAAGGTCCCTTCTGTTATTTAAAAAGTTAGAAGCAAAACAGCCACATGAGTGTCATTTCCCTGCAGTTTAAATTGGTCCTGCAAGACTGTGGTGAAAATGTACCATTGGAGATGCAAGATGAGTTTACTTGCCCACACCCCAGCCTTGAATTAAAACATGCCCATTCAAGAATAAGTACTTGGCCCAAGCAGTTTTGCTTTACCAGCCTAACTGTGTCCCTGGGCCAGCTGGGAATGATGATGGGCAAGAAGAGAAATAGAGGAAACCATGGCAGTAACTGTGGTTTGCTCCCACCAGCTGTAGGGATCCATAAGTTTGTGTGCATTGCTCAGGGGCAGCCTCTGAGGGCATCAGCAAGTCAGGGGGAGCTGAGTACGTGCTGTGACCCAGAGCACACCTGTAAGACAGGCACCAGGGGAGTCCTGTTCCCCCTGAGAACTCCATTTGCAGCTCTGCAGGGTGACATTCCCACCCTCTGCACTAAATCATGGCTATGTCTTGTCTTTGTTAGGGAAAGGATGGACTGGCAACTCTGGATTGTGAACCCTGACAGAGTTTAGGCAGCACTCAGGAGACACCATCACTTACCTGTGCTCCTTTTAAAGTGAAACAGCAGCTCCTTTACCTCCTGAGCACTGGTGTCACCTCTGTTCCCACCAGTCAGTGACAGATCAATGACCATCTCCCCTCTGTGTTACCCAGTTTGACTGGCAGGTCCCCTGCAAGTGGCATCACTTGGGAGCTCTACAGTATTTTTCAGTGGGCAGAGTGTCATGTGCACACCATTGCCCCTTTTTTTCTTTCTTTCAGTGATGAAGTGTCACTGTGGGATCATATTTCAGTTCTAACTCTGTCACCTGCAGCACTGGACTGCATTTCCCTGGCTCCTGGGGGCTGCACTGCTCACCTTCATTTTGCACGGTGTCCTTTATTAAAACAGTCACCAAATCCCTGAGCTGTCAAACACACACCTGACAGGATCACTGCTGTGAACACACACCTGACAGGACCACTACACACCTGACAGGACCACTACACACCTGACAGGATCACCTCTGTGCTGCCATTCTTCCATGATTTTAATGACAAAGAAAGCACAAGCTCTTTACCAGCTGGGTTTGGGCCCTGTTCCCATTGCTTGCTGGAGGGCTTGCAGGCTCTGGGTGCAGGTTGCTTCGTGCCACCTGTGCAGAGCTGTGGGACTTGGTGTTGGCCCCTGGGTATTCCAGGGGTCTTGGTTCCATTCCCACCAGGGCCATGTCACAGTGTCCCCAGAGGGGTGTCCCGAGGGGGCAGAAGGGAACTGCCCCTGACCCTGGTTTCTTTCCTCACAGGACACAAGTATGAAGGGGTCCGATTCGAAAAGGGAAACTGCGGGGTCAGCATCATGAGGAGTGGTAGGTACTTCTGGTGTTAAAGGAGCATGAATTAAACACTTTGGAAACCTTTGGAAAAGTAAGCAACTTCCCTGCAAAACTGTGCAGCAACATTTCTCTACAAAATGTCCAGGAATTTCATTAACTTTTCAGACACCAAAGGGCTTTAACACACCTCCTGTGGCCTCTTCTCTTCCCTGAGAGGGGCCAGCTGACCCACCCTGGTTCCCACTGACCATTTGTGCCCAGGGCCAGGGCCCCACTCCAGCCACGCTCCAGAGTTAC
>JAWWEE010000142.1:17908502-17922419 GCA_035221455.1 Xenops minutus | reverse complement strand
ACAGACTGACAATCTCAGAACAACCAGATATGACTCTGTGACATTTCAAGAGGTTTTTTCTACATTTTATTACTGTTATGTTGGTCAAGGGCAGGTTTGGGAACCTTTTTGGCCAAAGGGAAAAATACTTGACTTAGATTAGTTCTGGCCTGAACAGGGATCAGGTACAAAGCACTCTGGTTACATGGCCAAGCATCTCCATGTTGGGGTTGTATAAACTGCCACACTCTGCTTTAACTTATTTATTCTTCTCTCTCCTGTCCGTGGCTGCCTGCAAGAGCAAATAAACCCACTGAACCCCAATGGAGCCTCTTTCATTTCTAGGGTCTCTTTCCATCACTCCAGGAAAGCTGGTACAGCCACTCCCAGTGCCTCCAGAACTGGGTGCACTTGGATCTTGGTGCCCTGAGCAGCCACAGGGAATTTTTGGCAGAATTTCTGGTCTTTGGCTGGTGGCTGAGAATCAGAGGTACAGCTCGTGGAGTTTGGCTCAGTATTCATTATTTTGGAACAGTAAAACTTCCCCAGTTGTTTTGCTCAATGGCCCTGAACAAAGAAGCTCCTCTTGCAGCAGCTTTGCCTTGGAAAACTGGGTGGGAATCGGGGGTGGGAGCAGCAGTGCCTGTGGAAATTCTACATATACAATATTTAGGAGTTTTAAGAGTCAAAACTCGTGGCAGGATTGGTCTCACCAACCCTTTTAAATGAGAGGCAAATTGCAGCAGTAAACTGGAACTCCCTTTCTACTTCTGTTCACAGAACAAATGAACTTAAAGCTCAGCAGCCTTTCCAAGCCCTCAATGCACTCATTGTATGGGTCACATTAAACACCAGTCAGGGCCAAATTCCTTCTTTCTTTGGCTTTAAATCCCCTGGCACCAAGCACAGTGTCCAGCACTTCAGCTGGCTCACTGTAGCTTGGGGGAAATATACCTACAAATACAATATAGTCCATCACTATTTTAAAATACACCCATATTCTAACAAATGCAGGATCAGGGAAGGTTGTCTCAAGTGTCCCTCGTACCTCTGGGCAGGTGAGTGAGCCTGGGCTGCCCCACCAGCCATTGTTGTCACAGATAAAGACCCTTCCCTGCTTCAAGTGGTAATTCCAATCAATTAAAGTTGGGTAAGGCTTTCTGAGAGGGAACATTTAGCCTGAGCATAGGAAATAACCATTCACAAATATAGTAAATTAGCCAAAAATGGTTTTAATGCAGTCCTTGCCTGCAGTACAGTATAAACCATAATAAAAAACAAAGCAGAACATACAGAATATTCAGCTGTAGAAACTGTACAAACACTTGGAAAATGCCAGAGAAACTCCACAGAGCATCAGCATAGTCAGAGCATTTGTCCAACAGCAAAAACGAGTACCCAAAGCTTTTGTAAAAACCCATTTGATATCAAAAGTCTCAATGTCAGCAGCATGAAACCCCTGGCCCAAAGGTGGGCAGCAGCCCCTCTGTGACATTCACTGGAAAAGAGTTCTTCCCTGTTAAACTGAGGGCTGAGGAATCTCTGTGGAACTGAGTGGCACATCCTCGGCAGCAGAGACTGGAGCTGATGGAACAAACACCCACCCCAGCCCACAGGGGCTTCCCAAAGAGCAGCTGGATGTGCTACCAAAGCAGTGCCATGGGATTTCTGCTGTTGGCCCCCTCCTGCTGGCACAGAGCTCACTCAGCCCCAGGGACACCCAGCCCAGAGCAGCTCAGCCCCCTTTTCCTGCCAGCAGAAACTCCAGCAAGGGAAACCCACCGGCTTTGCTGGGAGGTAAGAACTCCTGCTAACACTGAGCAGCACATACAGACAGGGCTGTCTGATCCTGAGATTTAAGTTAAGTTTCCTCTCTGAGGGGCCCATTTGCACAACAAACATCATTTTCAGCTGAGGATCAGCCGTCTTAGCAGATTATAATTTATAAAATAACAAGACCTTTTCCATTTCCTATGTTCCTCAGCAAAAGGGAAGCTGTTAGAAGTTCCCTGCTCCAACAATGGATTTGGATTCACCCTGGAGTAGCTCCTGCTTGGACGGGCAGTGAGTACAGAGCAGCAGAACAACAGGCTGCACCTCCTCACACAAGTTGTTAGTCACAAACCCCACCCTTCCTCCCCGGAGTGTACCAGCCTGGCCCTTTGTTCCCAATGCCCAGGGATTTCTGTCTCAGACACATCCTCGAGGCTCCTGAGTTTCCAAAAAAAGGCAGGTGGGGAAAAAAAAATAACACACTGACCTTTTCCAGAATCCACTGGATTTTTATTTCTCTTACAGAGGAAAGTGCTGATGTGAGAAGGGGCAGCACACACCTTCCCCAGGTCAGCAGGGAGATGGGGAGGACAATTTGGTTGTTGGTTCCAGAGGATTTAGCCCAAGGCTGAACTCAGGAAGTCAAGTCCTTCAGGAAGTGCTGAAACAGCAGGGGGGCCCTCAGGTGAAATGCCTTCGTGTTCCACGAGCTGTTGGATGCAAGAGGCATTTCTTTTCAAACACAGCTGGAATAAGGAGCAAAGATGATCCCTTTGTCCTTTTTCTTGCTTCTTTTTTGGTTGCTTTTTTTCCCCCCCTCCTTAACATATACCTTTTTTAACAGTGCCTGCTACCCACTGAAGCTTTACTGTAAATGCTGCTGTAAATCTTAAAACCTTACACAGAAAAAAAATAATATTTTAAGGAGCATGCAGGCATGACCAACTTACAGACTTGGACCTGAAATGTAAACTCAGATTTTATTTCACAAGGTTTCCATCCCAAAGTGAAGCAAGAGAATGAAGAAATGACGTTTCCAGGAAAGAGCAAATGCAGGAAAAATGGGATCCTGCTGCTCTAAGCAAAGCCAGCTGGGCCTGATGATGAGCATCACAAACTGATACCTGACAAACAGTGAGATTCATTACAAATAAAATACATGCACCACTGCATAAAATGACACCTACTCAGCTTCACAGTACCCAAAAATCCAGCACAAGCAGCTCCAAGCTGAAAGTATTTTAACTGTCTGCTCAGGAGGACGAGAGGACTGGCAAGGGGAGATGGGGAAAGGACGAGAGCAAACCCTGCAGCAGTGGGGGTGAGCTCAGAGTTCACAGCAGGGCAGGAAATGCAGCATTAAGCAGGAAGAGCCCATGGCAATGCTGCCCTGCCAGGCTGTTTGACAGCCCATTGCTGGCAGTGAAAACAGCCACTCTACCGTGCAAATGCTTTAATTGATCCCTTCAGAACGAGGTGATTTTTGCAAGTGTTCTGTAACGAAGCAGAGGCTGAGAGAATTGGAAAAATATCAGTAAAATTGAGGTATTTTCAAGTACTATGGATCAACTTCAAAAATCTGTACCACAGGAGCCACTGAAAAAAAAATGTGACCCTTCTGAGTTAATTAATTCTGGGTTCATAAACAAGGTCAGCAGTGCCTCCTTCACCTGCTAATTAAACCCTTCTGTGAGTGAGTTGACTCTGCTCAGAGTAACTCTGCTCTGCTGGGGAGGCAGAGGGGCCCTGAGGACCCATGTTGTTCCTCAGAGCTCAACTCAGGGAAAACCTGAAATTAGTAAATTAGTAAATTAGTTTTACTATTTTTCCCTTGACATTTTATGCTCATATTGTAGTACAGACTTTATGCATCAAGTTGTGCTTTCAGCCCACACCAGCACACAGAAGTCCAGAGCTGGTTGGATTCTGCTCAATCCCATTCCCATTTCTCCCAGGAAGCAAACATTCATTGCATAGGGCGATTAGGAAGCTTCCTGGCTCTTGCCAGAGACTGTGCACCACTCAGTGGGTGCAGACTGAAGAAAACATGCAGTGCTGCTCCCTGTGTGGGGGAAAACAATGTTAACCTGCTCCAAGGATCTACTGTTCCAACAGCCAGAGACAGGGCAGGGAGGCTGGCACGAGTCCTGGGTCCTTGGCAGGACTCACTGGCTGAGGACACGACTTACCACGGTTCTACCCAGGGAAACATCAGTCTGATGTTTTCTGTTTCTTTAGTATCCCTGACTGTAAATGGGAGAGAAGGGGGAGAGGTGAGGAGGTGGCTGTGAGTGGTCAGTTGTTTTGGAGCACAAATCCAGGAGCAGAGGGATGAGACAGTGGCAGTACCAGCCAGACCATTCACTCCTTCTTTCCCTTGGAGAAGTTGCTCAGTCTCATGAAGGACATGAAGTGCATTTGGGAAATGCTGCAATGCAAAGCAAAGGAGGCCAGGCCAGTGGCAGGTGCTGTGCCTGGGCTGAGCCCACACTCGGTGTGAAGCTCACAAAGCCATGGCCATGTGTCTCTGCCACTGCCACGCTGGTTGTCACAGAATTCCTGCTGCCTGGGGAGTGCTGGCACAGCTCCACAACACCTGGTGGTCCTGTTGCAGCTACTCCTCGTGGCAACAGCCCTGCCAGGGCTGGCACAGTGCTCTCCCACTGCCAGTCAGACCCCCTGCCCTGGCTGCACTCAGCCAAGGCAACAAAACCTTCTCCTGGCCCTACAGGTGCTGCTACACCTCCAGCTCTTGCAGCAGGAGGAGACCCCCTAGAGACAAAAGCTGGTTCTGACCCTGAGCTGAAAACCACTCATTTTCTGCTTCATTCTGACACCAAGCCAGAGAACACAGACCCCCTGGATTGGGTCGAGCTGCCTTCCTGCTTCCACACTGCTCCAGGCTGCAGTTCAACAGGCACACAACTCACAGCAGCATCAGAACTGAGATACAAACCTTAGTAGCTCACCAAGTCTTTTGGTGCCACTGGATTTACAGCACCTGACCAGAGGCTGACAGTAAACATCAGAGTGTCAGTGTCAGGGCAGCACAGGCTGCTCCTGGGCACACAGAGACCTGAGAGGGCTGTAACCCCAGCACAGCAGGGTGAGAAACACACAGGAGGAACTGGAAGTGCTGGGCAGCTCCCAGGGCTGCAGTGCCACCCCTGCTGCTGGGATGAGTCCCATGCCTGGAGTGCTGGGACAGAGGGAGCAGCTGATCAGGAGGGGCTGGCAGGGCAGGTAAGGGAGAGGTTTGATGGCACAGCCCTTACACTCAGTGGTGATGCTGGAGAGCCCCTGCATGAGGATTAGGGGATGGAAACCAGAGGATTAAGAAATGGAAAACCAAGAGCCATTTGCAGGTTAAAAAGCCTCCCATGCACTTCTCTCTGAGTACCTTTTCTCTCATCACCTGCAGCAGCCTGAGGAAATTCCATTTTCCAGTGCATTTACTCATCCCAAACAGGACAAATGCCAGGGAAATATAAGGATATCACGTGAAATGAGGAGAGGGGAACAAAATGGAGCTTGTTCAGTCACTCTTGACACTTGTTTTTTCCCCATTTTGTTCTGCCTCATTTTCACACAACTTTTGTGTTTGTTTCACATTCCATGAAGCTTCCCAACACCTGGATATTCACGGCAGTGGTTCTGAAGGGATCAAACTGTGTTTTCTCCAGCTGGACAAGAGGTTGTTACAACCACAGGGGGCTGAGCTGCTTTTAAGGGAAGGGAAGAATTTGCCATAACTATTTACAAGGAAAGTGACTGAATAAAAGTTACTTGGAAACCTTTAAACCTGTTTCTAAATCTGAGCTAGCTGCCTTTTAAAGACACCTGGTTTAACAGTGACTAGAAGACAAAACCTGATTGTCCATAGCACTCACTGAGCTGTGCAGCAGCAGCAGGGCCTGCAGAGCCCACGGGCAGCTCTCTGCTCCCTGGCACAGAACCTGCTCCAAGAATGACAGGGCTGTACCCAGAACCAAACCCAGAACCCAGGGAGGACACAGCAACCTGCTCAGAGAACTCCTGTAAATGCACACAGCTCTGGAAAAACACACTTCAGCTGACAGAAGGGAACAAAGTCACCAGGTGTTCTTCCTGGTTTGATATATGAGGAACTGGGAGGGTTTAAAGGCACAAACAGCACCTCTGTTGGTGCTGAATTCCTGCACTTTCCCTGTTGTGGTTAGCTGCCATTGTCCTCTCAAACTCTCCCTCCAGAGCACATTGCAGCAGAACTGAGGGGATTCATTCTGCTGCCTCTTCCATCACACACAGGGTCAGGTCCAGCATGAGATTTACGGTAGAAATGCAGGTTTAGATTGACAACAAAAGCAGTTCCAGCACTCACCAGCTGTTTGGTGACAGAACCACCCCACAGAGGGGGCTCGGGGGGCTGAAGCAGGAACACTGTGAGTGTTCAGGGCCACTCTGAGGAGACAGACAAACCCACACCGAGCCTGGGCAAGCCCACCCGGGCCCCTCACAACCCAATTCAGCAGCAAGACATTGCAGAGACATCACTGCCTGCTCTACACAGAACTGCAAAGGCTGATGGCACCAGTCCCCAGGGCATGCACTGCCCCAGGGAATCACCTGCTCTTGAGGGCAGAAAGTCTCTGCAAGGCTCTCCCATCTCACACACATTCCCACTGGTGGCAACAGCAAACAGAGGGGAAAAAAGGATTTAGTACACAGGCAAAGCCTCTGTCACCAAACTCCCTCATCAGGTCATTTCTCCTGATGTGCACAACTGCCCCTGTGGTCACTGTCAACACAAATAGGCTGATAAACAAACACAAAAACGGGGTAGAAAATGGTACTAAACGATCTAAAAGGCAATACACTAATACTTTAAGCATGCACCTAAATCAGACACGAGTGATGGAGCTGCCAGGGCTGAATCATGCAGATAAAAAAAGACTCAGGTGCAGAAAAATGCGTATAATCCAGCCAAAGTCTCAGTTTCATCCCCCAGAACAAAACCAGGAATACGTCCCTTTGACTGAAAATGGAGCAAAACATAAAACAATTCTGGTCAGCTCTTAGTGCTGAAACTCCTGAGACCACCACTCAGTGCACTGGCTTGGGAAGAAGTCTGGAAAATTCTATTTATCAGTTGTCTTTATCTTCAGCATTCTGGAACTCAACCCACCTTGTGGAGTGTAAACTCCAAGCACCAGTGTTGGGAGCTGAACTTTCAGTGCACGTTTCCAGCTCCTGTTTTGAATTCACACCTTCCTTTCTGACCCCATAAACACCAATTTCCATCAAACACCAACGCAGGAATGAGACATTTTAGCCCTAGGAATTAATGCAAACTGGATTGTCTGGAGTTCCTGTTTGCATTTTAGGTGCCTGCAAGTAGGACTGGGCAAAGAGCACTATAACCCCAACTCTAAGACAGTAACACCCTCCTAAAAAAAGTTTTAAAAAAATCTATTGGCCACAATATTCTTGAATCCTGATACTGGCAATGTGAGTATTTTATTTTCAGTCACAGCTGCACATGTCTATGTGCATGCTCAGCACTTTTTCTTTCAACACTCTTACATCCAACCACCAATTTAGTGCCAGATTTAACTGGGTCTGTCTGACTCAGAACTTCCAATGCAGTAGAAAATGCCACTTGTCAGAGAAAGTTGGAGAGTCAGTCTCAAAATAAATAACCATCCCCAAGAATATTATGGCTTGGTAGAATTTCAAGAACTCGAGTCCCTGATGTTTGCAGAATTAAAAGGCCTTTGGAAATGCACTCGCATCAACATTTTCACCTTTTTTGAATAAAAAATATATAGTATTTATAAAATAAAGAGAGCAGGCCAAAGAAGATTGGCCACAATCACTCTACAAAACTGTTCTGTTAACTCTGTAACTTAAACTTATAAAGCCTTGGGCCATCTGGACAGAGGGATTTCTGGAGAAGCACTCTCCAGTGCAGACTCCAATCAGATGATACTTCAGGATGTTTTCTCATCTTGAAGATCCACTTGTTTTCTGCCCCTCAAAACTGAAGTCCATGCCAAGAGAAGGTGTTGGCTCCTGAGAGGGAAGCTGAAATGTAAAGAAATAAAAATGTAACACTGCTGTGATGAGCATCAATGGCCAATCTGAACTTTGAGTGTTTTAAAGCCATGGAGAACAGCAAAGAAAATGGTTTTCCCTCCCCAACAGAATGGCAGAATTCAGTCCTCACTGCTGACAGGAACACACTTTGGGGTTTTTCGTAGTGGAAGAAAATGGACTGGCATCCATAATAAGCCAGAAGCCCAAGGATAACAGTCTGGAGGTGCCCTGTTTGCAATGGACTGCAGTGCTTTGCCAGACAATAGTTATTAACACCCGTGGAAAACACAGGGGCAAACTCCATCTGCCTGTTCCACCTCCTGCAGGTGGGACAGCAGGTTCCTACTCCTTGCACCTCATTCTGTTACACTCCCCTAGGAAAATGTTTCCTGGAGAGGACCCAGCCTACAGCCCACTGTGTGTGTGTGTGTCCCTGTTCCCAAAGTCAGAGCACACTCACAGAGCAGGGAACACTCTGGGAGCAGCATCTTTCCCACGGTGTCCTCTGGCCTTGTTTCTCCAGGGTGGAAAAAACCACATCACAGAGTAGCAGCTGATGTGACATTCCAGGTCACCTCCCTTTATTCCCAACTGCAACTTGGTTGCTCTCAGCTTCAGTTTAAGACTGCACCTGCACCTTCCCTGAATCCCTGCCCAGACTTCCCATCTTGGAAAGAAACACTGACCTTTGTGATCAAGCTTTATCCAGCTGCCTTTTCACACTGCTATGTCTCCCTTTCTATGGTGAGGGCTGAGGCTTCCCCAGAATCTGTACAATGAAAAACAAAGCAGAGGTCAGGAAATGTGCTTTTCTCACTGAGAATATGTTTTTCACTAAGTATGGGAGTGTGTTTTTAAGAATCATTCCAAAAGAAAACAACCACTTGTCAGAAACAAGTGAACAGCTGTTTTAAAACTGAGATTACTGTTATTTGTTTTATTTATTTCATAAGCATGTCACACATTCTAAAGCCAAAAAGGTAAATAAAGATCTTTCAATTTTAGTGTACCATTTCAGGTCTTTCTGATTAGGCAATTATACTGGTTTACTTCCATAGTTTCAGAGGGAATGTGAATATTTCAGCTGGAAGGGATCTATAATGATCACCTAATCCTGTAAATGTCTCTTCTTTTATAGGCACTACAAATTGTGGGACTTCCTAGAAGCTCCAGATCCTATTCTGGGTCTGATCAAGCCAAAGATCATCTCACTGGCAAAAGTTTTCATATGTAAGAGTTAATTATTTATTCAGAGAAGTTATACTTTGTAAAAGTTGGAAGAAGTTCTGACTCATTCCCAAAGGACATCCTTTAAGCACAAAACACACAAATTGACAGAGATGCCCAGTTTGTTACTATTAAAGCCAATTTTGTTATTTTTACAACAAATTTGTGTTACTTTGTAACTGCCAAAATGTCTAGAACAAACCAGGGAGATCAGGTAGTTTCCTAACACACAAATATGAACTAATTAAAGCAGTTCATGTAAAGAAAAGCTGAAATGAGCCCCTACTATGGACAAAATCCTGCAGAGTGGATTCTCCCAGGAGGGCATGAAGTCTCTTTATTGTGTAATGGAACACCTGAAGAAAGGGCTGCAGGTCAGACCTCAGCAGGGCCTGTGCTGGTGGCATTAAAGAGCTCATGGCACAACAAGTGGGTGAAAACGTTCACAGGAAAAGCTTTTGTTACCCTTTGCCCAAGGCTAAATGTTCCTCACAGGTCCCAGACAAACATCCTGCACATCCATGACTGAACTGCACACCCTGGAAGGGAACTTCATCAGCAAAGTGTCTGAAAACTCCTCTGAGGCAACAAAGAGATGTTTGATCCACTAATTACAAGTAACCTGAGAATCAATTGCCACCATCACCATTGCTTAAAGGGAAAAAAAATAGTGGGGTTACCACCTGTATTCTAAAAGGAACCTGTGAATGGCATCCTTGCTCCACAGGATAAAACAGGAGCCCTTCCTTCCCCTCCTGACAGGGTTTCTGAGCCCTCAGACATGGGGACTGGGGCCTCTGACACGAATCCTGATTTTCCAGTCCATTCTGTACTCTCCAAGGACCGAGGGGGAAAGAGGTCCAGTTCAATCCCAGAAATGTAAAATCATGAAACACATTTTGGATCCATCTAACCAAAACCATCAGAGAATGTATACACATGAAAATTCTCTTTTAAAATAGGATGTCCATAGCAGAAAAGGTATCTCTGAATGTCAGAAACTCATCAAACACCCCAGCTCACCTAGAACTGCTCCCAGCACATCTCTTTCTTCTGTGGAGATCCCATGAACTGCTTTACTCTTGTAATACAGCTGGCCAAAGTATAAAGGAGGCTCTCAGATGTCTCCCTGCACTCAGGTGTTTGCATGCCCATGTTCACACCCTCTCAGAGGATATAACTACATTTTTAAAAGATCTTAGTAGTCTCCTTTTTTAATGTCCCAAATAATTGCACTGCATACAGCAATATTTACAGGTAAATACACTCAGTCTGTGGCAATTTCAGTTCCTCCATCCAACTTGTAACACCCTCTCAGTTCACTCACTTGCAAGTAGAAAGCTACTAGAAAAATTAAAATGTTGACTCCAAAGTAGGTCTTCTTTTTAGTCTGTGCTCATCAGTGAGGTCAGAGCTGCCCAGGGACTTAGCCAAGAGCATTTTTATTTGATTAGGTCTTAGAACTCATCCCTTAGGCACTGTAGGTCAAGACACAATTCATTTCCTTACCCTGAGGCTCTTCATCTATTCCATCCTCTTCCCACTGCTCTTCATTTGCCAGGAGAGGGTTCCGAGCTTCACACGACATTCTCATTGGGAAAAAATGTCCATCCCCCTGGCTGCATGGGAAAGGCAGAGAGAGACTGGGAAAAGCACTGAGGGACTCCAAAGGCTGACAATTTCAACACATTTTATCTGCAAACAAAGTTTTCTGCTGCCCATGTTTCCCAGGTTTACTTGAAAAGCCCTACATTTACTTTTCAAGACAGCACAGATGGCAAGTGTTACTAGAGAGCAGTTTTGGTCCTCAGTTTCTTCAAGTCCACTGGAGAGCAAAAGTTCAAATCTAGAGCCTGGAATTACCTAATTTTTAGCAGAACTTCAATGTGCTGACTCAATCAAGTCATTTGGATAGAGAAAAAAACCCAAACCAACTCAAAGAGAAGAAATTAACTTGTGGGCAGCTGGAAGTGAGGGGTGAACTAAGGAAAATATTGATGAAAAAGGAGTAATGGAGACCATAGGTGTAAATTTTATCAATTGATAGCACAGATTATCAGGGCAGAATTCACACATCTGTGTCGGAGTGACACCCAAGAGAAAATTGCCTCAATCTCAGTGAGATGTTACTGAAAGGCACATAAACCCCCTTTCCTGTGATCAAAATCCATGCAAAAAATGGGGAAAATTGCATCAACTTTTAGCACTGACTTGATTATCACTCACCTAGAGGCAATAGGCAGCAACCAGAGCTTTTTTTCTTCTCCAAACACCTGCTGAAGATTCCTTACAAAGCCAAGGTTGAATCCATTTTTGTCTGGGCCATTTTGAAACACAGGAGCTGAGAAAGCCTCTGCACACAGATGCAATTGCAGTGAAAAAAACATGGAAATCAATGCCAGACTCTCTGAATCAGGGCTGTGCATGTTGTGGCCATCTGAACATGATGTGGTTTCCCAGATTATAGAGATAGAGCACCACAAAGTTTGAAAATAATTGAAAGCTTTTGCCATTTTGCAAAGCCTGCACAGACTTTCCAGCTGAAGGCAGGAATTTCATTGTGCAACTCCAGAACAGTCAAACCAAACCTCAAATGGTTTAACCTGGAGAATAAAAGTTCTTTTGGTGAGACTTGTTGAAATTCAGTGGGTAAAAATGTCTAAGTAAAAAAATGGACAGAATTAAATAGGTTGTCTCTCAGTGCATATTCCAGAAGTGGCACCAGAGATTGAAATCACCTCAGTCATTAATGATATAATGAACAAGCATTAGGAACAAACAAATGCAAATAGACCCTCTGTTATGGTGAGGCATAAAATTATGAAAAGAAGGGGGAGGAGAACCTAAAGTGCCTTAGAAACAATTGGATCTCCCTCTGAAGCTGCTGCACAGGTCTGATGCTTTGGGATAGATGAGCTTCAGTGCCCCATGAAATGAGTTTTGAAGATAATAACTACACTAAATGAGAATCTTTGCTCACTCTTGATAGTGTCAGTTTTGTTATAAAACTTTATCCAAAAAGCTTTCAAAATTGAACAACATTTATCTGAGGAAAGACAAAGAAACTACTTGGCAAAACCATTCTGTTTTAGGAAATTTCTTTGGCCTTACAGCCATAACTTCTTTGCCTTCATCAGTGAGGATGGATCCTGTTTCCCAACCTCATTAAGCTGGTTTAGGATGCACACCAGCATATGGATGTAACAAAGCAGCATTCCTGAAAAGCTGCACTCATTTCAAACATAGTTATACATATGCATAGCATTGGTATTATTGGATTTTTACACTTTGAGACTCCTGGTTCCCTTTGTGCTTTTGTCACACCAGCTAATAAATGCAACTCATTTGAAATGACAAATTTCTGCAGCATTGTGCCAAGATCTGAAATATTTCTCCCCTCATAAGCCAGCAGGAACGCACAGAAATAGAACAAATGTCTTTTTTGTTTGCTTTTTTAGTTCTTACAGCACCTGTGGTGTGTCTTACTAAAAGAAGAGAGACACAAGGAGCTTTACCTAAAGTGGATCTGTTTCTGCTAACAAGCCAGCAATGGTATCCAAACAGAAACATGAGGCTTACAAAGAACATGATTGCCACGAAGAGAAGGAAAAGGATGTGAAATTTGGAACGTCCATTAGTCAGTTCACCCTGGAGAGAAAAGCAACACAGAACAAGTGATAGGAACAAATTAAAGCTGGAAATTCTTTGTTCTTAGAGAGAAGAAAGAGAGCTTCTAAAACTCCCCTTGGGAGTTCTCAAACTTGTATAAAAATAGTCAATCTTAGTATAAAAAGCAAGGAGAGCCAAAGAAATGATGTGGTTCATTTCCCCTCCTGTACCCAAAGCACAGCTCTGTGTGTGCATCAGAGGCAGCACAATCACAGCTTCCCCCTGGGCACCAGGAACACCCCCTGTGCCCACAGGGAAAGAGCAGGCAGGAGCTCCTCAAGCCCTGTTCAGGTTCTGCTGAGTTTCCTGTGCATATATTAAACTTCAGCACCTCTTGCAAGGTGAGGCAAGCCAGGAGAACCTGGCCTTCCCACCTGCACCTATTGGGTGTGCTAGAACTGAGCAGGGAGGGGCTGGGAAAGCTTACCAGCCAAGTGGGACCTTACAAGAGGAGGAGACACCCATGTCCTTCTACAGCAGAGGAGTCCAGTGCCAGAGGTGCCCAGCAGCACACACAGGCAGGCTCCGGGCACCTCCAGGGGACAAAGGTGCTTCCCAGCCTTTGCTCATCCCATGGGAACTGCCCCAGAGCTCAGGGCTGGGTCTGGCTGAGCATGGGGAACAATTAAGGCCCAGGCAAGTTAAACCCAAACAGAGGTAGCAGCAGAGGGGACACAACTAGGGCCCAAGGGCCTGGCTCCTGCTGCAGCTGCCAGCTGGCATTGCTGCAAAGCAGGCACCATGGAGAACTGAAGGAAAAGGCTCCCTCACTTCAGTCCATTTTGGAACTGAGAAAGGAGTCCTATGGGATCACAAAATGAACAAGGGCTCTTGCCTTTTTTTTTTTTTTTCCCTCTCTTCAGTAAATATGTACAGATCAATGCCAGGATGTTACAGGTCAAATCCAAACATTCTGAGACAGGCATGCAAACACAAGAACAGGAAAAGGATATAACCCCTTTCCCAGGAGCTAATCTACACTTTGGAATTCCTGACGTCTACTTGCTTCTTGCTTTGTGCAATTTGGGCATATAATGGGAGTTTTTGACTCAAAAAGGGCCCAGGAAAATAACTCACAGGAGAAATGCAGCCCCTCCACTTGACTGAGAGCAAAAAAAGCAACACGAGTGACTAAACCCCACGCGACTCACAGGAGATGAAAAAGGAACCAGATTTCACAACTTACTGTCCAAT
>JAWWEE010000142.1:17876483-17900578 GCA_035221455.1 Xenops minutus | reverse complement strand
ACCCCCCCAAAGCAGGGTGAGACCCCCCAAAGCAGGGTGAGACCCCCAAAGCCGGGGTGAGACCCCCAAAGCCGGGGTGAGACCCCCAAAGCCGGGGTGAGACCCCCCAAAGCAGGGTGAGACCCCCAAAGCTGGGGTGAGACCCCCCCCAAAGCCGGGGTGAGACCCCCCCAAAGCAGGGTGAGGCCCCCCAAGGTTCAATCCCATTCCCAGGGAGGGGGTCCTGGTGAGGCTGGGAGTGACCCCGGGCGGGATGGGAGGGCAGGAGGAGGGGGAGGAGGAGACGAGGAAGAGAAGGAGAAGAATGAGGAGAAGAGGAAGAGAAGAATTAAAATGAGAAGGGGGAGGAGGAGGAAGAAGAAGAGAGAAGGAAGATGAGGAGAAGGGGGGAGAGAAGGGGGAGCAGGGGGATGAGGGGGATGAGGATGATGAGGGAGATGAAGATGAGGATGATGAGGGTGAGAGGGATGAGGGGGATGGGGATGAGGATGGTGAGGAGCTGAGGATGATGAGAGGGATGAAGATGAGGATGATGAGGGTGAGGTGGATGAGAATGACGAGGATGTTGAGGGTGAGGGGGATGAGGATGATGAGGGTGAGGGGGATGAGTGGGATGAAGATGAGGATGATGAGGGGGACGCCCCCCGCCCCTCGGGCCCCCTCCGGCGCGGGGCGGGCCGCGGGCTCACCGAGGCAGAGCTCGCAGACGTATCCGTAGTAGGACCAGAGCAGCAGCAGCGCGATGAGCAGCACGGGCAGCCAGGCGAGGGCGCGGCGGCAGCAGCGCAGCCCCCGCCACAGCGCCATCATCATCCTCCTCCTCCTCCTCCTCCTCCTGCCGCCGACACGCTCGGCCCGCGGCTGCGCGCCCTGACCGCCCGCGGGCACCCGCGATCGGAGATCGGCGATCGGCAATCGGCTATCCGCCTGCGCCGCAGCGCCCCCTGGCGGGGAGGAGAGGAATTGGGACAGGGGAGGGACGGGGGGGGACAGGGATGGGACAGGGACAGGGATGGGACAGGGACCTGGAATAGGGACAGGGATTGGGGGACAGGGACCTGGAACAGGGACAGGGATGGGACAGGGATGGGACAGGGACCTGGAACAGGGACAGGGATTGGGGGACAGGGACAGGGACGGGACAGGGACCTGGAACAGGGACAGGGATGGGACAGGGGGGACAGGGACCTGGAATAGGGACAGGGATTGGGGGACAGGGATCTGAAATAGGGACAGGGATGGGGGGAAAGGGACCCGAAATATGGACAGGGATGGGACAGGGGGCACAGAGGCCAAAAATACGGACAGGGATGGGACAGGCACCAGAAATATGGACAGGGATTGGGGGTCAGGGACCTGAAATATGGACAGGGATTGGGGGACAGGGACCTGAAATATGGACAGGGATGGGACAGGCACCAGAAATATGGACAGGGATGGGACAGGCACCAGAAATATGGACAGGGAGGGGACAGGCACCAGAAATATGGACAGGGATTGGGGGTCAGGGACCCGAAATAAAACGTTTGCTCACTAGTGAGGTGACAGCTGCCTTAATCTCTTCTCTACCTGCTCAGTCTATACAGTCACTGCTCTCCTCCTCTTCAGGCTGCTAATCAATTTGTATAATACAAACCTTGGACTTTTGGGCACTTTTGATCTTCTGTGTGTGGCCCAGCTTAACCAGGGCTTGGGCAGTGCCTGCTGTAGCAAAAGGTCTTTGCAGACAGGATAACATATGTTGGCCTGAGCTGCATGTAACCCTAAACAGGAAATCTCAGATTTAGATATGGATATACACATATTCTTATACATATATATATAAAAACCCTTCCAGGGGATTCAGGGAGAGGATTCAGGACAGGTACACTCCAAGTTGGTAGGATTTGGGAGAGGGAGATGTAAATTCCTCCTTGCCTTTCCTCCTTGCCCCACTGCACAGTGCTGAGAGCCAACACCTTTGCCAGCAGCATACTTTACATACAATAAAATTTCAAACTCACTCCTGTGAGCTACCACTGAGTGGAGCACTCATGGAGTGTCCTCTGCTGAGACAGTGGGATGAGCAGCACTTCTATGGGACCTTTTTCCTGGCTGTGTATGTGAAGCAGGAAGGCAGCAAATGGTAAAAAGGAACAAACCTTTTTTGACAAAGCCCCTGCAAATAAAATTAAGACTATTTTTTTTGTTCTAAAGCCAGTTTTTCTATGTGATCTCAGATCCACATGGATTATCTTCAAAATTCTTTTTTTTCATGAGCTTCCAGGGGAGACTTAGTCATATAAACATGAGCTCATCTAAGGTAAGAGATGCCCAAATACAGCTCTTTAAAATAAAAATGAACAGGCAACTTTGAAATCTTGTGATTCTTAGAATGCACTTTTTGTCCTTGTGGTTCAGGTGGTAGGTCCTCATAGCTGGGGTGAGATATGACTGGGATAAGGCATCTCATGCCCTTTTCAGAAATCAGCACTGCAGATGTTCCTCACAAGAAATGTTGAATCTAAAGCTGAGCTTCAGCCAGTTATACAGAGTAAGAGAAGTCCTCTCTGGGTGTGCAGCCTCCCTGGGCTCTACAGCAACTACAGCACTTGCAAGTAAGATGTGGGATTATCCTAAATATCATCCATATCTTAAATTTCATCCTGACCAGGAGCAGTTTCCTGCCAAGACACATCTCACCCAACTGTTTAAACAGAGAGTTGAACTTCTGCAGAGTTCAGGCAGCTGTGCTGGCACCCCCAGTGTAACTACACTGTTCCAAACTACTGGCACCGACTGCAGAAAAAACCAAACCCAAGTACCAGCAGTTTAGGGGAATTTAAATAAGGCTCATCTTGGGTTTTTTCTCAAACCCCAACTTTTTGGTACTCAAAGAAAGGGAGATGGTGGTGACTCACCAGCAGCAGAGACTCTGTGGGCACCAGGGAGCACGTCAGCACCAAGAGCTGCAGTCTGAGGACTAGAGCAAAGCTGACACCAGCTAAAATGGCTTTGTCACTGGTCCAAAACCCAGCTGAAATAAATCAAGAAACAATATAAGTCCATAAACAAATGCCAGTTTTTACAACAGCTTGTCTATTGCACAAAACCCCACGGGACCACATGTACCAATTTCACTGCCTTTCACGTGAGGAAAAGTTTTTAAAAAAATACTCATGGTAAAAAAAAAAAAAATTATTGTCTCATCCTGTTAAAAAATCACAACTGGAAAGTGCAGTTTGTCTTTCCAGTGTCGAATGTGAAACTGTGCCCAGGCTACAGCACGAATTTCAAAATGATATTCTAATCCAGAAAACCAAAGTTGCACAAGTTACTTCCCCACTGTTGATTTCCAAATCTTGCTTCAGCTCGTAGTACAAGCAAGCCCTGGGGGTGTGGGGAAAGCTACAACCCATCACAGACAGCAGTGAGCCAAACCCTGTGCACATCCAGCTTTTCAAACTGCTCCGAAGCCAGTGCATGTAAAAGAAAGGTGTAATGTTGTTGTTGTTGCTGTTGTCAGACATAATTATATCTGGGTAGCTTACACGTGGTTTTGCTTATCAGTGACAGAGAGATCCAAGAAGATTTGATAAGCCAGGAGGTAAAAAGGGAACTAAACCCAACCCCAACTGGCTCCTGAGCAACTTCTGATCTGAAAAAGCTTGTGGGCCTAAAGGCTGGCCCATTTTTGTCCTTTTTTGTGGGAAAACACAGCAACTCTCCCTACCTCAGTCCTATCTTGGAGAGTCACAGACTGTGCTTGTAGGCAAGGAGGTGAATCTAATTTAAAATGCTAAATCTAATCATACCAGATTTGGGCTCCCTATCAAAGTTACTCGTGCAGAGGAATCAGGCAAAGCCTTTTCAGAAACATGGAAATTCAGGAGCTGGTTGCAGAATTCAAAAGAGAGCTGGGTCCAGAGCCTGGCCACTCAGATGTGCAATGATGTGCTGATACCCTGGCTGTCACCAGAGTGGTGTGTGCAGTCACAGCTCACACACAGGTTTCCCTGTAGCTGCAGTTCCTGCAGCCTTCGGGGCTGGCTTCAAACAGGCTGGAATTGAGTTGGTTGGTCGCTCTTGGATCAGTGAGCTGAAAGGGCCAAAGAACCAGGATTAGGGGATACTTTCAAAGAGAAAAAGCAGCTGCATCTTCAGACTTCCCGAGAGATCTGCTCATTTTTCCTGCTGACTTCAGAGCCAGTCATGGGGTACAAAAGCTTTCCCTTCTCTTCCCCGTTTGTCCAGCCCAGGGCTGGGAGATGGTGGAAGTGCAGCGAGGACTGCGTGGTGCTGCCCCTGGAGCCAGCACAAACCCTCCACCCTGCGGGATAAGCTGCCACATTCACACATTAACACCTTCCCAGGAACCCCAGGAAAAGCTGCTTTGGCTGCTTCCAGCAGGACTTTGCAGCTCTGTGCTGGGACTCCTGCATGTCACACGAGTTGTGCTCACATACAATGGTCCCACCACGCATTTGTCTGATAACCTTGTACACAACATCACAAGGTACCTTGCAGTGGATAAAGGAAACTGAGGAAACTGCCCCAACACACCCCTGGGAACCAGCAGAGCCCCAGCAAAGCAAAGACAGTTGTGTTTGAACATTCAGCTTTAAGCTCTCTCTCTGCAGCTCTGCAGGAAAAGTTAGATTTAAATAATTCTGCCTCCTGCTCACATTAAACCCAAGGTGGTTCCACTTTTCCCCCATAGGTTTCCCAGCTCGCCCAGTCCTACCTGGCACTGCACAGGGGGTGTCCTTACCCTCTGTCACCACCTGCATCCTCATCACTCACATTTCCCTTCCACCCCATCCCCTGCTCTAACATTCCATCCCCACTCCACGCGGGGACACGGGCGGGGCACACGCGGCGTGTGACAAGGTGTGCCAGCCCAGCCTGCGGCCAGAGCTGCTCTGCCAGCACAGGGGGGAGCAGGACAGGGCGCTCCCTGCAAAGCCCGAGCGAGGGCTGGCACCATTAGAGGGTGCTGGAGTCCACGCAATGCCAGGCACAGCCCGCCCCCTGCTCTGCCAGGGCTGCTCCTTCTCCATCACTGGCACAACAGGGGGATCCGAGCATGGCAAAGGCAGCCTTTGGGTTTGTCTCACCTGCAGCCTTGCCCGAAGGTGGATGGCAATCTTTCCTCACAACTGCACAGAGCTTCAAATCTGATACACTTTTTAATACACATTAAATACCACGAACACAACATTTGCTGCTTGCTGAGTCCTTAATTTTGCACCCTAGATAACATCTTCTTAATAGACCAGTAGATAGATATCTTTGCATATACTTTATAAAACAAATGTCATTCTAAATACCTACAACAAACCTGCCTTCCTCATCCCTCTCTTCTCCTGCAACCACCAGGTGAGCCCTGAGCTTTTGTCCCAGGCATTTTTTATTTGACACTGGATGGACACATCAGTGGCAGTAACTGAGCTTACTGACCCTTCCTCACATATTGCCCTTGGAGAAGGATAGACAGGGAGAGAAAAACACAACATCCAAGGAGATGCTTCTGTGATGTCCTAAATGCCTTGTCTTTTCAGCAAATGCAGTCCTTGTCCCACATGGCTCCCTCAGGAAGGTTTGGGATGGATGCTGGGCCAAACCATCACTAAAGAACTCCTGGAATCCCAGAAGTTTGGGTTGGAAAAGGCCTTTAAGACCATGGCGTGCCATCAGTGCCAGGTGCCCTGTGTGCTGCTCTCACCACTCCCTGCCCGTGCCATGGTCTGTGCCAGAGCAGTCACAGCACAGAACGTCTCAGGAGGGGCCACACACAGGAGAAAATGCTGCTTTCCAGGGCTTTAGCTCAGAGCAGTTCTCTGCCACAAACCAGAAGCACTTCCCAAGGCACAGGGGCTCCCCCAGCCCTGTTGAGTTTTCCCAGGAGCATCCCATGGCTGTCCCAGTGGATCCCACAGATCCTGCCTGGCACCCTGGCACGTGGGCAGAAGGGGGAATGGTGCCTGCTGGAACAGAGCTCTGCTACAAACAGGGTCTTTTTGACCCAGTTCTTCAGTGGATCCAGTCCTCACCCTGCAGCAGGATCCACAGTTCCTGCTTTCTACAATAGCTGCATTCTCTGGTCAGTTCTCTTTAAATCTGTGCCTTTTCCAAGCACTCTCCAGCATGGGTTTTCCCCACCATGCTACCGAGCTTTGACAGCAGATAAACACATTTCCAGCCAATTAATTATTGCCTTATCTTTTCAAACAACATACTGTGGAGCTTGGAGTCTTCTGGCCCTGGTGAAGCTTCAGCAAAACTCTTTTCTTGTCTTTAAATATAAGTCTCCACCATTTTTTAAGGGTGAGATGCACGCAGTTATGTGACTTCTTAGAGCTGTGTTTCAAGCCATAAAACTATGGAGCCCCAGAGATGCACGAAAGGGAAGGACATTTCTGTGATCTCACCAGATCTTGATTTATTTTTTGCTAATCAATTTATTTGATTTTCTTTGTGCCTGGTTTCGCAGCGGACCAGCAGTGCTGAGCACAGCCAAGCAGCACATGCCACGTGTAATTTTTTTAATTTCCTGGCAGCAGCAATTCTTACAGGCACAATAGCAGGTCTGTTTGGGTTTTTTTGTTCTTCATCAGACCTTTTATTAACATTTTGTTAGATCTCCTGACTGCACCTGGTTGGGTAGTGACTGAGTATAATGGCATCTTTGCCCTGGGCTCTTGGAGCCGGTGCATATGGATGGGGAAGGCAGCAGATAATATGGATGCAAATTTCAAATTACCGCCTTCATCCCCGAGGCACTGGAGGAGGACAAATCCCAAGGAAATTGGGAGAACAACACGACCACGGTGCTTTTAGTTCCTGCCCAAGGTAGGGACTGAAAACACTCATGGCCCTTTCAGGATTTTCCTTTGCAAAACCCTGGAATATGAGTGTGTTTCAGCGAGGAGAACCCGTGCTGTGGTGGGGAGAGCTCCGGGCAGGGACAGAGAGCCAAGGGCACTGTTCAGCAGGCAGTGCCTCAAGAAGAGCCTGGACGAGCTCAGCACCCCAGAAATCCAACAGGATGAGCCCCCTTAATGATCCCTGGCACAGAACACTCTCCTTTGGACTCATCACTGCCAGGAGCCTCCTTAAGGAGCTCCAGGGGGGCATTTTCAGCATTCAAGTCAAGTTCTCTTGCCCACAGAGCCACTCACATGGAAAAAGCAGCTGTCTTCTTCTATTTATGTACTTCTGTCTATCTTCCTGGAGTTTTCTTTTTGCTTTTCCACTTTCACTCTGATAAACCCCAGAGAGCAGAGCCCTGTGTCCCCAGCAGTTCAGCCTCTGAAAGTCAAACACCAGCTGAACATTCTGAGATGATTTATCAGGTTTTGGCACTTCCTAAGGCAGAGTCTCCCCTAGAGCAGCAGTGTCCACATTCCAGTAGCCACTGTCCCTTACCTTGCACTGCATTCAAACACAGGGGAAACACCAGTGCTGCAGAAGCCTCTCAAACACACTGCTGCTCCTCCTCAAAGCACCAGGAGTGGTCTTGGAAGAAAAACAAGCTCCATTTTTAAGCATTTTTTAAAAATCAATGCCATCATTATCCATGACAATGGTTTTTCTTGCTCCTTTTTTTTTCACAGAGTCATACCCATCTCTTGGAGGATGCTCCAGTCTCACATCTGATGTTTCTTCCAAGCTTCAGAACCTGGTAATTACTTTGAAAACACAATTAATTAAATTGGATTGCTAGAAGGAATTCCACAATACCCTGGGAAGTCTGATATTTATAATCAGCTATGGAACTGTTGCTAGGGCACTGAAACTGTTGATTCATTGGAAAAGAGATCTATTAAAATATTTGCCTACCTGAAGCTACAAATTCAAGCTATAAAAAAGTTTTGGTCCTATGAACAATTTTTTTAGTGCTTTCCTATGTAACATATGAACTCCTGACTCAGAAAAGACAAGAAAAATCCTACAGTAATCTACAACAATGTGTATAAGATATCTTCCTAAAATAAAACACATTATAGCTGATGAATATTCACTTCCATGGCCTTTTCCTCTATTGGTCTCTCAGAGCTGCATGGACACAGAGCACTGCACACACAGAAGGTAATTAACATCTATTAAGCATCTCAGATTTAGTTTGCATATCTGACAGTAACAGATCATCCTCTACAAGATAAAAATATACATCATAGTGAAATATAAAAGACTTGGTGGTGAAACCTGTACCACCTTAACTAGAACAACTGGACCGAGTTCCAGTTTTTACCCCCAGGTTCTTTTTCTCCCTTTCCTACCTGTGGCCCCCTGGAAAACACTGACTGGTTGCACTCCCTCTCCAGAGCTCAACTTCAATTACTTTCAGAAGGTTTTCTCATCCTTAATTGTCATTTATCCAAGTTATAATTATTTAATCCTTTAATCTCTTGTCAGTCATGACAATCTTCCCCACCACTTTTCTTTCCATAAGGCTGAAGCAGTGACAGACCCAGCAGGGTTGTGGTGCACACAGGGAATCAGTCGTGTTCTAGTGGGAATCACCACGAGCTGTGTCTTCTCAGCTGTCCTTGCCAGGCTCTGCATTGCTCTCTCCACGGTATTCTAGTGGATAAAACTGTTAATTTTACTACATTTCAGAGGAAAAGTCCATTTTTTTCATTTATTTTGCCTTCAATTCCAATGCATTCCCTTTGCTTTCATTATTTCATAGATACTTGAGGGTAGAGGAGCTGAGGGGATGGAGAAGTCCAAAACTAAAGCAATCAGAAGAAAAGACCACGTTATCCACATGGCTTTATTCCTGAACCTATTTCACCTGTCAACATGTCGGTGGAAGCCTGGTCACAAGGCAAGTGATTTCCAAAAGCATCATTTAATTCTTCACCTCTGTTCCACCATCCCTTTTTTCCTCATTGATGTTCCATTACTCAGCTAGTAAAGAAGATTTGGGGAGGATTGTGTAATTCAAACTGGTCTCTATTCCTGGCATAGATTATTTCTCTCTTCTGGCCTGGCATTTGATTTTACCTTCAGCTTCACCCCTGTCCTGTTCACTGGGATACCACTGAGTCTCTCAGGGTGAATGGTTTGTTCACAGTGTCATGAATCTCCAATAAATCCATTTCATACAAAACTGGCACACTTTAAAATACTTGGGATTGCGATTTTTTAGTCTTCAATGTACAAAAAACCTATAAAATTACAGTGTATTGAGTGCTGCTGGTTAAACCCACCTTTGAGAGCCCACGTCCCTCCTCTCTTGCCAAGCTCCAGCTCTTCTGGCTTGTGACTGCACAGGTGTTGGGAATTAGAGCTGATGACCCTGAGAAAAATGTGATTTATTGTCAAGTGCCCGGTCTAATCTGTGGGAAAAACAAAATACTTCTCGTGAAATGCTGTGTGAAAAACAAGTTTTGGCCCCAAAGCTTCGGAACATAACACAAGCCCTGGATCCTCTCTCCCCTTGCAGGGCCGATGAGCCCCAAGAGCTCCCAGGAATATTGGCAGCCTGGAGGAGGTGGGACCCTGCCAGCTTTTTCCCTGCTAACTTCTAGTGAGTGTTTTTACCCCAGTGATACATAACAACGCCCTTAATGCTGTTCCTTGGAACTCCAGCCTGCAGTTCTGTTTCAGGTCCTCAGAGGTGTGGATCAGCTGGAGATACTGAGGCCAAAACATCCTTCATGCTTCTGCTGCTCCAGCCCAGCAAGGGCGAGTTCAGCCTTTCAAACAGCTGCACTTCCACTGCAGCACAAGGAAGGAAAGGAATTTTTGCACCTTCCAGCTTTATTCTTTTT
Organism: Xenops minutus; assembly: GCA_035221455.1. Lineage (NCBI taxonomy): Eukaryota > Metazoa > Chordata > Aves > Passeriformes > Furnariidae > Xenops > Xenops minutus. The sequence goes on along the minus strand of JAWWEE010000142.1, from coordinate 17,890,817 downwards.
TTGGTCCACGTACATGGGTGAGATTTGTGTTTAAATGTATCATTCAGGGCACCCTAGATCTAAACCTCCTGTAAAACCAAGCTCTGGTTACACTCAGGGGTATGTGGAAGAAGAAAACAGACACACTCTGTACACAGACCCTCCTAAGGCTTCACAGGAGAGTTTTCTGTCACTAATTAGTTCATGGCCAGTTCACTATCATGTTGAGATCTAAAATGTCATTTTGGCTCGACTGGCTTTTGCCTCTTTATCTGGACACTCTCTAGGTTAACACTCAGGTTATTTCGAGAGAAGTCCTGTGAATGAAGAAATGGGATTAAAGTGGGGATGGATAACTTATTTATCACCATGGCTATGTTAGTCACAACCTCTCATCTCCTTCCCAACCTCTGGGGTCCTTACCAGCCAGCAGCTTTACTTTTCCACTCTGTTCCTGACTCTTGCAGCAGAGGACAGGTCACTTCTTCACAGTCTCTGCTGGGACACCAACAGATTTTGGAATACCTGGAGAGAGCAGAGTCAGGGGCTGTTGTGCAGCAGGGATGACAGCTGTGTAATTAGCACAGGGGTATAATTAAGTCTGTGGGATGTTAAGCACTATGGAAAGAGCACAACAGGCCAGCCCAGACCCAGGCACCGAAGAGGCACCTGCCTGGACCCTCGGCACGTTGAATCACAGCTTGTATGTTTAGAGAATCACCCTCCTCCTGGCTGCTCTTTTGTTCAGGACCACAGCCCACACATGGAACATTATCCTGTTTTTCACCCCTCTAGTCTGGTTGAAGAAGTTCCCTCTCCTAACAAAACCCAAATTGAAACCATGGCTAGCGCAGCCTTCTGAACCACTAATGAGATGTGGCTGTGGGAATCCTCAAGACCAGTAAGTTTGAACCTTAAAACATATTTGTGTTTATGTAGAGGAAATATGAGAAAGCATATTTTGACTAATGGTATCACCCCAGAGAGAAACACACTTGTTATAAATATGTTCCATTGCAGTTGCTGGAAATCTAACAAAACATGCCATAAACAGGACTTACATCAATGTTTCTGCTTGACCTTTCTGGGAGAATAAAAGTACCTTCTGGGAACGCAAAGCAAATGAATTTTTTGGAAACCAAATGAGTAACACAGCCCTTCCTCTTTATAAAATGGAGCCCTGATAGAGCTGCTGCTTAGTAACAGCTCCTCCAAGCCATCCATAAAAGTCCAGATGGAAAGGTGTGCACGTGTGCAGCTCCACTCCAGGCTCTGCTCAGGGCTCAGAAACACTCATGCTGAGGGGACAAGAATTGGAGATTGTAGATGAGCAGCAGTTCCAAAATGAGAACCAGACCCTCCCAGCCATGGTAAGCTGTGCAATCACCTGCCCTGCCAGGGTTTCTGCTGGGGGATGCATTGGAACTGTCCTATCCCATCTCCTGGTGCTTCCCAACAAGAGTTAGTTCTCTGCTGCATTTTCCTCTTAGGAGAAAGAGCCTGTCTGGCACTGAAAACCTGCTAAAAACAGGGTGCTGAAACCCCTCAAGTTGTGAGAACATTCCGAACCTACAAAAATACTGCCAGCACCACTAAAGTGTATGTTTAATAGGACCAGACAGGTACCAAGACACTTAATGCAAATAATAGCCACTGTTTCTGCCCATAATTAAAAATTGTAGCTAAATGTAAATGCAGAACTGAACAAACACTAAGAAAATTGAACTTGCCCCCTTCAGACATTATTCCAAATGACCTGTGAATCTGAATGATCACTATTCATAGAAGCATAGAATATCCTCAGCTGGAAGGGACCCATAAGGTCCGAGTTCAGCCTCGGGATCCAAAATAAAATACTTCATTTTACCTTATACAAATAGCTAAGAAGACTGTTTAGTACTGCTACTAAACCAGGGTTCTTTGCACACTCTTAGAACAGTGTTCGTATAAGGGATATTTATTAGTAGTAGGATTAGCCTAAAAGTGTAACCAAGCTCCCAGAAACATCCTCATCTCTGTAGCCAGTGGCCACTGAAGCAGTTTGGTCCCTTCCTCAGCTCCTCAAGTCCATGAAATAAGACACACAAATCCTTCTTTACAACATACAGTCCCTCATAGAGTTTCTTTTAAAGAAGGAAAATAATTTAAAGCCAGTTAGATTTCTGTTGCTTTTACTATCCAACAACCACCAAAACCCATAACACTAAGATCACCTTGTTTGGCTTGTAGAACCTGACAAAGCAAAGGGAGCAGCTCCCAAAGCACCCTGAGCAGGTTTGGCAGGGCAGGTTTGAAGGCAGCCCAGACTGTGCCAGCTCCAGTGCAGGTCTGCCTTGGCTCTCCTTCAGTGCCCACTGCCAACTGGCTCCTGCCACCCTGGCAGAGCTTACCCCTCTGCCCCAGCCAGGCTGACTCTCACCACTTCCATGGCAAAAGCCCATTTTTACCCAAGTCATGGGCTGGGCAGTGTGGGGTTTTGTGCAGCATTTGTGCAATCCCAGCAAGTACACACCAGAGCCATCAATAGATAGAGTTATTCCTGCTCACCCCATGCTACAGCTCCCCTCTCCTTCCTCTCTCTCCACACGCACATGTTCAAGTTAAGTGGGTCTTAGCAGGTCCATAAGTGGGATATACCCAAGTGTTTCCAATTTACTCTCAGTGAACTTGAATGAAAAACATTTGAAAATGCAATTCTGGGTGAAATCTTACAGCATTGCTGCAGCATATGGAGCTCATTTCAAATAGCACTTTGATAATGTCATGATCTGCTACAAAGTGTTCACCTTATACCAAAGATATTATAAACTCAGTTGCCTCACTCGGTGTATGTTCATCTTATGATCCATAAGAAAGCTATTTAGTGCATTGTGAAATATGAACTTTGGCCAGAGCTAATTTAGGAGAGGTTGTTACACCATGGATGGTGCAGCTTGTTTCTTCTGTGAGTTTCATATTATTCAAGTGTTCACAGCCAGTAAATTCACATCTAATAAGCTGCAAAAGTTATCAGATGAAGCACAGCCCATTGTAATCCCCACATGAGATAAATAACTGATAAAAAGAAAGAATAATTCCAGCATGTGGAATAAATATTTTTGCAAACATCATCAGATAAAGGACTTGGCCTTATTAGCAACTAACTCATTCACACAACAGAGAAAATGCAAAAATGTGTTCTAACTCCACAGGCCACAGCCTTTCTCAAGTGCTTACCAGGATAAAAAAAGACCTCAGTGGAAACAAAAGCACTGAGAGCCCACAACTCCTGGCAGGGTCCATTCACACCCCACTTCTTGAGACCAGGAACGAGCCAGCGAGTCCTACCAGGAGTCCAGCCAACCTCTGCTTCTCCCAAACCCAGGCAGGCAGTGCCATTGCCCAGGGGCTGCTCCAGCAACCTGGGCAAACGTAACCACGAGCCCAAATTTGTGCTGGGCTGGGGCAGGACGGGGGTGCCAGGCTGGCTCTTTGCAGTTTGCAGTCAGGTCTCCAGAGCCTCTTGACCCTCTGTGCAACACAAGGGGAAAGACTTGCCAAGCCCTCGGGGTCTCCCTGGGACAGTAAGATCTCAGGCACTATAAATTGTGTTTTCACAAGCACTGCTTCAGAGCTGGAGCACCTGCAGACACCCACCCCATGAATTCTGAGTTTGTTTCAGCATTCTGTTTGCTGTGTAATTCTGGGGACATCACCTGAGGTCCCCACTGGGATCCCTTCAGGGACATTCCAACACACAACACTCGAGCAAAGAGCAATCACCAGGAGCTTACACAGAGGTTCTGCTTTGATGCTCAGGAGATCTCAGAAAGACTAAACCAACTATGCAGAAGCACAGGGTGCTCCAGCAGCTGTTTGGGGCTAAAGGAGTCATAGAAATCTCCAGCCTGTGCAGGGATTGCTCCAAGCACTGAGGAACCCAGCGAGTTGTTTAAGGGAAAGCCACCAGGTACATGAAGAACCAGGGGAAAGTGCTGACACAAGAATGAGCACTAAACTGTCAGAAATCTCATCTCACCAAGTGCAGAATCCTGGGAACTTCTGGTGTTTTTCTCTTGCTTTCACAAATTTCCACTATTGTTAGAGGCAGCTGGACTAAGAATGAAGCAAGGTATTTCAAGGTTTAACCCTCTGAAAATCAGCATTAAGCCTTGTACTGGGGACAACCTCAGAGACCAGAGATGGTAGAATTTGTGTCCAGGTTGTCTTCACTCCTCTTCTTTAAGGACCTCAGCAAGGCCAGGGGTTCCTCAGGTATGAGCAGGACCAGCCCCTTTCCTCTGCCTCATGGCTCCTTTACTCCAGCAGCAATTCCTCTGCCTCGGAGCTCTGTCAGCTTCTCTCACCAAAGGGAAAGGAATGACAAAAGCATTCAAAGAAAAACAGAGAGATCCCAAGCCTCATGTGTGACATAAAGCAAACAGTTCACATGATCTTTATTTTTGTAACCCTCGTCCTCCTCTCACCCTCATGCCTGTTGTTATCACTCACCATGTTATTGTTATTGCTGGAAATTTGTTTTTAGAAGTGCCTCCCCAGTGCTGGAGGTGCCTGAACACACACTGCAAATATACAAACCACATGTCCAGCTCAGAGCCTGCATTCCCTGAGGAAGGGCTGCTGTCCTCTCTAGTGCACTCTGCACGCTTATGGCATGAACAAATCAGGAACAATAATAATAAAGAATAACTTGTGCCTATTTATCTGTTTGGTCTATGAAGCTGATCTGTCAGTGACCCCAAAAACTCTCAGTGACACACACTGTGGTGGAGTTACAGCCAAGCTGCTCTTTCCATTAATTTTTTTCCGAATAACTGGAGTCAAAATCCCAGGGTAGGTGACACAGGGCGACCCTCCTGCTTTTGATGTGAATGGGAAAGGATTTGTCTTTTTATATCAAAGCTAGCTGGGAAGAGGAGGTGGGTGGCCATGAAAGGGAAAAGCCATGAAATGATCTCCATTGGTTTATAAGAAACAGCCATTCGATGGGATTTGGGGAGGGGGGAAACCTTCTGAAAAATGTGCTGGTGTGATTCCTCTGGAGGCCAGCTCCTCTGAGCCAAGCACTGGGAGCAAGGGGGGGCAGGAGAAGTTCTGCCCTTAATTGAGAACACACTTGTTTGCAGAGTTCAGTGTCGGGAACTCCAACATTGTTTTGAAAAGCCAGAGCGTTGTGTAGGTGTCGGAATTCAGAAGAGGCAAAACACCAGCGGGTGGAAAAAGGCAGCTGGGATGATTTAAGCCCCTGAACACCTTTAGCTGGTTCCCTTCCTGTGCCCCACCAACTGGACCTCACTCTTCTCTCTTGGCTGCAGCTGAGAGAGGCAAACCCGGCTCCTCCGACCCCGTTCAGGCTGTTCCTCCTCCTGCTGCCACCCCTGCCCACACCCAGCCCTGGTCCTGCTGCTCCCACAGCCCCTTCCCGGGCTGGGCTGGAGTACAAACCCAAAGGAGGTATGTACAAACCCAAAGGAGGTATTCCCAAACCCCAAGGACGTATTCCCAAAGCCCAAAAGGACAGCTCTTCATTACTGGGACAAAGTTACCCTGTATTAGTGGGAGTCCTGTGAAAACACAGCCCACAGAGGGAGCCTGGAGGCAATGACCATCCCCAACATGCTCCAGAAGTTGGTGCACTGACACATTGCTGTTCCTGTGTCTGAGACTGACAGATGAAGACAGGACAGTTCTGCATAACTCAAATTAGCTTAAATTGACCCAAATATCACCCTTGTCTGCTGAATGTCCTTCTAAGTGCATTGCAAAACTGAGAGTAAGGTTTGTTGTGAAGTGTGAGTCCTTTTCTCCTGGGTTATAATATTCCTACTCCTAATCAATAAACTAATTGACCTATGTTAAGGTAACGAACTGGACTTCGTTATAGTTGGAAATAGCTGATTATTATTGAAAGCCACTTACACTGCCCAGGTTTGGCCAGTTCTAATGACCAGGTACAGCTGAAGCAACTGAACCTGCACAGCAGCCACCACAGAATTCTGGACCAAATATTCTTCATAATATTTTTTTCCTGAAATACTGAATTTTGCCTGTACCACAATTATTGTCTCTTTAGAGGAGGAAAGCTGTCTTTTGTCACAGCTGGCCTGGCAGCAGAGCAATGATACAGTCACTTCTGACCTAAAAAAGATAAAGAGAGACAACCAGGTACCAAAGGGATAAAGAAGGAAGGATAAAAGACACGAGGCAGGCTGCCAGGCTCAGGTTGATGTGAGGTATTCCTCTCTTATCTCACCTTTTATATCTTGGCTGCCCTTAGTGACAAATGCAGTTCCTCCTTCCCATCATACAGTTTCACTTCTATTTTATCAGAGGACTTCAGCCAGAAGAGGGACAACAAGAAGGAGGGCTGTGAAGATAATTAGCACAGTTTTACATAATAAATTCAATGATTAAAACTCCTGAAAGTCCCAGCTGGGATGACTTAAGTGCTCAGTGACAGACCATGTTCCTTATGATAATGGTGAAGGACAAAAATGTGTCAGTCTCTGTGTTTTAATCTCACAGTGGGAATCCCAACAGGTATCTGGGGTGGGTTGTACCATGAACTGACACCTCTGGCCCCAGCACACCCTCTTACCTCGTGCCTGCAGCTCTTGCTAACTCAAGACAGGCAGGACATGTTGCCCCCAAGCCCCATTTTTATTTAATTCTTATAACAACACTAATGTGAATCTCAAAACTCAATGGAAGGGGGTTTTTTTGCTTTATCTTTAACGTTGCTGTGCAGGAAGGAGAAATCCTGTGGTACCCCAGGGACATGTTACAAGGAGCTCTCACTCCATGTCATTGTGAAATTTAGAAATAAAAAGCAGCATCACAAGTTTCTGACATAAATATTAATTCATCCGAATAGTGGGGAGTAAGCATTGAATTATTTAGTTAAATGCAACTTCTGGTTTTATCTTGTGGTTGTCTTGGCTTGGACTCAAATTAGTTTTTCAAACTGAAAAGCCCTCTAAGTTCCAGTCCAAGAGCTGACATGTTTGTCCATCTCTTGCAACCAGAAATTTGTGTTTTATCGGTTTCATGGCCAGAGTGAAAGCCAGTTCAATGATTTTCTGAGATTGAAATTAAAAGCAGGAAACATCTCACAGTGTTTTTGTAGGCAGCTCAGTAATACTCAGCAGAACTGCCTCTTTCCAACAATGCATTCAAATAATGGCAAAAAAGAGGAAGAAATTGTATTTTTGCATAGTCTGATGGCAATGCCATTGCTATGCTCAGGTGTAACAACAGGCAGAGGTATTGCCCTTTTAACATTTATTAAGAGATTATCAGTCTGACCAGATTGTGGAGAGATGGGTTGAAATAAAGAAACTTCATCCAAGCTTGTGGTAATTCAGCTCTGAATTTTTCATCCCCTTAGGGGTGAGGCTGAAGGATATGAAATCTGGATCTAGTTCTTAATTTTGTGGCTTGGTCTCTTTTCCAGTTCCCGCAGAAACATGTTCATCAAGATCTCCTGACATTTCTCTGCCTTTTTTTTCTTTCTGTCCATGATAATTTGAAGCAAGCTCTGCCCTTTCCCCCATAACATTATGCCTTTAACATCCCTGCAGCATGTAAACACTAAAAAATGCAAGCATAGCAACTCAGCAAAATACAGAGAAACAAATGTTACCAGAACAGCCTTTTTTCCACGATTTTATAGGAGCTCCACAGAGCTGGGATTGCACACACAAAGCAGAGCAGTGACACAGAAACCTGAGTGTTCCTGTCCTGGGTGAACAAACCCCGTGACTGTGGGCTGAGGTTTCAGTGCTGTCCCCCTAATGAATCATTCTGCAACAGTGGCTCTGTGTGCAGTGCTAATTATGATGATAATGGAAGTCAATGCCGTAGGAATGCAGGTAAAAGCTTCATAGAAATGGGTAGTTTGACTCTTAAAAAATTACCAGCCCTTTAAAAATTGCTCCAATAAAAGGAAAAGGCGGACTGAAAAATAGGCTCCCTTCCAAAAGATGAAAATCAAAGCCCTGATACCTTTTATCGTCGTCTCATCATAGGTAATAAAATTTCCGTAATTATCTGAGGACACTGGAGCCTTTTATGTGTGATGAGTGACACAACATCGTGTGTCTGCAGTCAGCAAGGTAAATACAATACAGCCCTGTGACAGCATCTCCAGAAAGCAAAATAAACAGAGATCCAGTTACAGATGAATATTGGCATAATCCTGAAATTGTAACTTCCCCTTCCAAGCCCTGCACCTTCCCAGCCTCCAAAGCCACCAGTGACCCGCCTGTTCTCATGTGCTGGGATAGCTGTCCACTTCAGCCCAAGCTCCCGCAGAGAGCACCTCTCAGAAATACCTCTTTTTGTGTGTTTAATCACCGAAAGCAGCCTCATCATTTAATGAAAAGCCTCTGCTTTAATCAGTGATCTCCTTCCACCGGAGGCTCCCAAGGAACAGGGAGCATTCCTCCCGAAAAATGAGGGATTGTGCAGACACCAAGGCTGAAATTCTCCCAATTTGCCCCAAGGGATGCCAAGTGCAGCTCAGGCAAGGACAAAGGGAACCTGTTCTTGCTGCCTTTCAACTGTGGCCCTACTTCAATTGCCCCGAGGGGTTCACGTTTCATTCGCCCAAGGTTACTGTCTCAGGCTTTTCTGGGGAAAACATTAAGGACTTAGGCCTTGCTTTAAACCCACTTCCCTGGGAATAAGAGCAGGCTCATAACCTTACAGTAAGCAGCAGCTCATGGGTCTGGGATTGCCCATTTTCCATGCAGGAATCAGCCAGCCAGGCCTGTCAAAAAGGGGTTTAACCTGTTGAGATCGACACACGCACAGAAACACACGTGCACACACACACACGTGGGCTGGAGAGCAGGTAACATCAAATAAAACCAGCACTTCATACTGCACAGAGACTTACAATCTTAAAATTTCATGTTATTTTCAGGCATTTCATTAAAATTCTTCCCACAATCTCAGCAGGCACGAGCCAGTACCAGATATTATGCAGGAGGATCATTTGATCTGCTGTTGAAATGCTGCCACTTCGCAGTGGAACAGAGCATCTGGTTTACACATTAGACTAGTTTGGGACACGAAATGAAGGCTCTTTGAGCCACCTGAAGCTATAAAGCAAAATGTAGGTAAAAGGAATTTTAATTAGCTGAATCCCTGCAGCAAGAGCCTTGGGAAGGCCGATGGATAAAGCAGGGAAGTTCTAATGCTGCTGTTTCGACTCTTCTGACAAGGCCCAGAGTCACTTCATCTTGCCTCTAAAAGATGCTCTCACTTGGCTTAAATCAAGCCCAAGTCTGCTGGGGCTGTGGGATGTGCCAGGTTTGGAGAGGGACAAGTGACAGCCCTGCTGTCCCTGTGTGCTGGCAGTGGTCAAGGAGTGGAATCATTTACTGGATGACATTCATTTCCATTAACTGGCTCTGAGGGAAGAGTGGCTGAATGGAGAAAAACTGAGCATTTATGGGATGGAAAAGAAGAGAAAACTGATTTCCAAGGGTAGGCAAAGTGCAGACCCACTTCTTTCTTTCCCTCCCCTGCCTCCTCCACTCTGACAGCTCCAACCTTCTCTCTGGAACACAAAGATCCCACAACAGCTCCTGTCACTCCACTTGGAAAAGGCTGTTTGGAGAAGAGGAGCAAAAAATGACCCCCCATCCTGCTCTGCCACCACGCCAAGACGGGAAGTGGTGGCTGGGCTGGATGATCCGAGACATTTAGTGCCATTTCCAGCCAATCCAGCTGGACCCCTGGGTTCTCCCTGGCCCTGGCAAACAAGCAGGACATTGGCAGCCCGGCCCCTGCCTGGCACACGGGCAGTGCCAGCGAGACACAACATCCTACACGGGCAGGGGACGACGGCGAGTTAATTGACACCAGTTGCAGCCCAGAAACCCAAGAGCAGCCTGGCTGGGCTGGTGCCATCTGTATGTAATTGTCAGGGCTACGTTTTCCATTACAGTTTCTACTGGAGGAAGGGCAGGATACACAAGTGGGTACAATCCCAGCAGTCAGACCTCGCAAGGCATCGGTGAGAAATCACACTTCGCTTCGCCAAAGGGCTGATTTGCATTTCATTCTGACACGTCAGAGTGGCCTATTTCTAAACAATGTCAGAGCAAATGAGACGAAGTTCACTTTTTATTCCAAATATTGTAAAGCAATAGGCCAAACAGATGGACAGGTATGGCATTACTTCATCTGTGGCATGCTAAGCTTGGCTCTGGGCCTGCAGAGCACAAATGTTCCAGCAGTCCTCAGGGGTTAACAGGCAGCACGTTCAGAGAGGCCCAGAAATTAAAAGATCTAGCAATTGTTGCTTTCTATTTTAACCCTGGAAGAGGCTGCTAGAGTGGGAAGGCAGCTAGTAAGGCTAGTCAGCTTGGCACTTTTAGAGGAAAACTTCAGAAAATGTAATTGCAGCAACCGAAAAACAACCCAAAATATGTTCAGCCTGAAATGATTTCTTCTGTTGAATGTATTTTCTTGGAAAGTGAATACTTAAAAAGACCCTGAATACTCCATCTATCTATCTATCTATCTATCTATCTATCTATCTATCTATCTATCTATCTATCTATCCATCCATCCATCTATGATTATTATATAAAGACTCTGCAAAGCCTTTGATCTGGTTGCACACCCTAAAGAAGGCACTAGAAAGCGAAGGTGCATTTCCATGAATATTTTCTTTAGTATTGAAGCCACCTACAAAAGTTCCTGGTACCTTCCACCCTCCCTTCCCCTCTAGACCCTTGCACATGCCCTTATCCTGTAGTCCATCTCTGGAGCACCCCTGGGCACCTGGAACAGAGCATTTTCCTTCCACAGTCCCTGACAGCATCAGTTCCTGCAGGGGATTCCTGCACAGGGCTCTGTAGAGAAAACAATTTTCTTTTTAAGTCCTTTTCTGTGTATATTTATCTAAGAGTGGTGACTTATACCAGTGAAGCCAATAAGTTTTCAGTCCACTCCAAAGTTTGCCCAGGTTCAATGAGGACAACTTTTTTTCCTGTAAAACCTCAGAATTGCATCTGCTCTTTGCATTTGTAGCCAAAAAAGGGGGAAAAGGGATAAGTACCCAAGTGCACAAAGCGTGTGTTACAAACTGTCTGTGCTGTTCCACATAAAGACTCTTGCACAGGCCAAAAGAGGGATTAAGTTCTTTGAAACTCTGACCTCTGACAATCCCCTTAGGACTGGAAAGGCAAACACTCCAGGAGGGAAGAGTTCTGCAAGACACTCACACCTCCAGACTGACAACATACCTGTTTGCTACTGCCCTGCTCTGCCAACCACTGTGGGCAACATGCTTGGACTTAGAAAAATCTGCAATAAACTTTTTTACCACCATTTACCCATCCATCACTCTCCAGAACAAAATCTCTGGCCAAACTGCTGCCCAGCAAGACTTTGATGGATAGAGGCTGGATGCCCTTCCAGTGAAATCCAAGAATTTTGGCTTCCTTGTTTTAACTGCTAAACTGCCCTTTTTAACAAGTGCTGCTTGTGAGATGGTACAGAAAAATAAGTTTTGTTATATTCAGGTTAAAGAATTACTAAACACCCTTCTAGACACATTTCCATATACATGTAAAAAAAAAAAAATAAAAAGGAAAAAAAAGCCCCAAACCAATCTAGGCCTCCAGAATGTAAGGGTTAAGCTTCTGTCCCCTTAATGCTTGAGTGTTAAATGCTTCCAGAGAGCCTGGAACTCCAACTGGGCACTGCACACTCCAAGCTAACTGGCAGACAAGTGTTGCTTTAGGCTTAGGAACACTGTCTTTGCACTTCTGGGACCTGGGTTTATTCCAGCTTAATCCAGCTACAAATTGTTGTCTTGCAGAGCCTGCAGCTTCTTTTAAGGCCTCCCTCCTCCTTGTAGGGTGTAATTACCAGCAATTATCATCCTTGATTACCAGTGGCCAGTTCTGAGTTGTGTCAGGAGGGGTGTGTTTGTTTCCTCATGAAAAGCTACTGACCCAATGCTCTTGGGAAGGGTAAGACAAATCAGGGTGGAAAACCGAGAGATCTTCCTGATCCACAGGGGAGTGGAGCATTAAAGCACAAAAGTGAAAGATCTGGGTTTGCTTCATTCCTTTGGAAGACCTACCACAGAGTGGTTTCCCCTCCCTGATGTAAAGAATTGCTTCTGCAGCATTCAGTCACTCGGGGGCTGTTGTGTTAGAGCAGTTGCAGGATGATAAAGTACTTTGGAGGTAAGTTTATATAAAGAGAAATTAGACCTGTCTTGCCAGAACAGTGACTCAGCCTAATGTGAGAGTTTATAGGCTGCCCTGGTCTCCGAAATCCTCCTTCAAGCCTTGGCAAGAAGCACCAGGTGAACATTGTGTTCTTCACACGGAGGAGCAGCCCAGTTCTGCTGCTTTGGCTGCCTGGAACCCACTGCTTGGAGAGCTGCAATGAAACACCCCACTGGCTGGGGCAGCAAAGCCACCTGCCCACTTCTGGGCTATCTGGAGCATTCAGCAGCAGCAAAGGTCCTTCAGGAATGCCCACAGGCTGTGGAGAAGCTGCATTTCCCTGGAGCATCCAGGAAGAGGACCTGAGAGGGGCTGGATGGCAGCTGGATGGGATGCAGGGTGTGATGGGGCTGTTCCTGGCACACTCCAGGGGGGGTTCAGGGAATTGAGCAGGCTGAGTGAGCCACAGCTCCAGGGACAGGGAGGAGCACGGGCTGAGGAGCTGGTGTGGAGCCAGAGGAGCTGCCTCTCACCACAACACCTGCCCACAACCTCTTGCTGTGAACCACTGAAACATTCAGGGGGGCACAGGAGCAGATGCTGCAGCGCCCAAAGCAGGTCTGGCCATGCTTGTTGTGCACTCACAAACCTGTTTCCTTAGTGTGAGTGGTGGTTCATGGATTTTCTCTTGTCTAAGGCACTAAAATGTGCCCTCTGCTGAAACCTCAGCATCTCCTACAGGCTGACAGGGTGACTGTTGTGTCAAGAGGAAAAACAGGCAGTGACAGAAGGGAATTCTCACATGAATGAGTAGAAGAAGATGAAGAAGCAATATATCTTCTTTTCTGCTTTGTGATTTTTGCCACATATTTAAACTCATGATAATACACTGTTTGTCTTTTGAATAATAAACCAGAGACTCATAAAACCACTTGAGGAGCAGGGGCCATAAATTGCTTTCTCTAACAGCTTCTGTGGTTAGATTTTTCCTTGCTGTAGAATCTCAGCAGCAGCACCTGAGCCCCCAGAACTCTGGTGACTGAGAAAAGAGGGAATAAATACAGCAACATGGAACTGAAGGCAGCATGCAAGTACATGAATCTGTGTCCAAACAGCTCCCCACTGTCCACTGAAGGTCCAGGTACCTGGGAAAGGGTCCTGCAGCTCTCCCTTGGAATGGCTTTGCCCCCACAGCATTTTCAATACATAGTGTAACAGTGTGTGTGTGGCACTCCAAAAGACATGCCATGCCATTTGACAGCAGCCCAGTTTTGCAAGAAAAAGCTGCTATGTGTGATAAGAAGGAAGCAGCAAGGATACTGCTGGCAGAACTGCTGGGGCCTGCATTCAGCTCAGGGCATTTAACTCTGATGACTCTCAGTTGGCTTTAACCAAATAAGAGCAGCCTGCTACCAACCTGCCTTCCTCCTGCTCCTGGCTCCTTCCTTTTGTGCAGGGGATTTCACAAGTGTCACTGCAAATGAAATGTGTGAGAGGATTCCTCAGGATATTTTCTCTGCTCAACTCCTGCTGCCATTCCCTCCACAGCAGCTATTGTGACTCTTCCTTCTAAACCACACGTGGGTCTATAAAATGCATCACAACGAGCCACCCCCAACTGCAGAACACCCCAGTTCCCTGGCAGTGCTAGAAGGACAGCAAAGTTCGTTTCTCTGTTTTATTTAAAAACAAGCACAGGTGCCTTTCCTGTGGGAAGCCACATTTAACACCTGGCTGTTTCTGTGGGTGTTTGGAGACCCAGAGAGAGGAAATGAGAGAACTTGGTTACATCCATCTCTGCATCCCCTTCCAGCCTCTTTGTGCCCCTGCCCTGCTGTTCCTCACCTGCCCAGTGGCTGGAGGCAGCTCTGTGATGCTCAAACCCATCTGTAGCCACTGGCACCTCTCCATCCTCACTCTGTTCTTTTTTGCCTTTAATTCTCTTCTTCCCAAAGGCCTCTTAAGTGCTGCTCTGTCCCTTCTTCTCCTGGAACAGAAAATAATAAACTGGACTTCAGTGAACTACAGAAATACTTTCCTTAGAAACTCAAGGAAAAGCTTTTTGCTTCTCTTACGTAGATACTTCTGTTATCCTTCCTCTTTCCCTTCCCTTTCTCCTCACCCGTAAGCTACACACAAACCTGCCAGGACTGGGTAT
>JAWWEE010000142.1:17850894-17876383 GCA_035221455.1 Xenops minutus | reverse complement strand
TGCTGCTCTGTGCCCTGAGCATCAGGTTGGAACTGTTCTTCCTCTTTTCCTTCCCTTTCTCCTCACACATCAGCTACACACAGACCTGCCAGGACTGGGTATTTAGCCCACTTGGGGAAGCTTCCCTTGCAGAAAGACAGAAGTGCAGGGGCTGCTCCAAGTGGGTTCCTTGTGGAAGAGCACAAGTGAAATCAGCAGGTGCTGAACCTCCCCTCTGCTGCTGATTAATGCCCCCACTGAGAACCAGGGAGCTCTTTTACAATCTTAGTGCATATTATCTATAATAACATTTATTTTAACTTCACAGTATTTCTGTCCCCACGAAAAAAAAAAAGCCAAAACCAAACCAAACCAAAACTGCAATGTGCACAGCAAGACAAAATCCTACAAAATAAGAGAGAGAGGATTATTTCAGAGCCTGCTTCCACATGGTTTGCTCACACTAAATAAGGCTCATTTGCAAGAATACATGTTTAGGCAGTCAGGTTGTAAAGCCTTTTAAAAGGTTTGAATCTTTGCAAAAGACTTTTTGGGTTTGTTACAAATTTTGAGTGAAATCATACTTTGTTCCCACACCAGAGACTTGCCATGGATTTACAAGTCCATGAGAATTCCTTTGTCCCTTATTATTTCTACTTGTCTTAAAGTACAACCAAAGCTCAGTTTGAGATGATGATAAAATGTTTTCTAAAGCTTGGTTTGGGATTTGAGCCATAAGAGTATTTGTTTTCAGGCTCAGAGGTATAAAGAAGGCTGTGAGGAAAGCACTTTGCTCAAGTCATAAGGGGAGATAATGGAAGGGGCTTACAAATGGTGCACTGCAATTTAAAGCTTAGAAAAGTGTAGCTGTGAGGCATCCACTGAAATAAACCCAGGAACAACTATAATAAAAATAATAACAGCAACAACAAAGACCTGCATTGCTGCACATGTGAGTGCCAGTGTGCATGTAGGAAAACATGACCCAGCCAGAGAGTAGCAAACAAAAAATTTGAAACAGAAGAAGCAAAAAGCTCTAGATCTGTAGCAATATTTGGCAAGCAGAACTTGGCACTTGGGACTCCACATGCTTTTCTAGTTAAGAGTGCAAGCTATCCTATTTGTACCAGAGGAGGATGACTCCTCGGGATGCAGCTGGAGGAGACTAAGACTCTCCTCTACAGCCACGTGGGTTTTCAAGTGTGTCTTGAAAAAAAAAACCCAACATTTTCCTGTAGCTTAAATCATCTTGTCTCCCCTCTCTCCTGCCCCTGCCTCCAGTTACTGAATCTTCCCTGCTCTGACCTTCCCCTTGCCTGAAGGGGTGACCCTGGGGTGTGTTAGAGAGCACAGCTCAGCCCTGCTGTTGTCACTGTGCCATTCACAGAGGGGCAGTGCCCTCCACACACTCCTGTTCCAAAAGCACAGGTTGCTGTTCCCTCACTCAGGAGGGTTATTGTAGCACAGCCCCATCCTCACCCCAAGCTCCTCAATTCCCACCCTTCTCTCAGAGGGCAGTATCAGAAAAACCCAGGGAAACATCCTGCATTCCCGTTCCTGAGCACTCCAGAACTATGGTTTGGTTCTTTTGAGCTTAAGTAGTTTAAGGTTGTAAAGAACGCTCTCAGCTGTGGGTGGAAGGTGCAATGGAAGGTGAAATAATTCTATTTTTCAAGTTTGGGGTGCAGGTGAATCCAATTCCAAAGCAGAAAATTCAGCTGTGGTTTAGTCATCCTGAAACTCTCTTGCAAATGCAGATGAGGGGATTCATCAGCATTGAGGTGGAAGCACAAAACACCCCAGGAAACAACCCGAGGGACCTCTCCAATCATAAAAAAACTGGCCAAAACCCTAGTGGGAATTCAATAAACGAACCCAATTTCAGCAGCAAACCGACTGAGGTGTTTCACAGGCAAGTGCAACGCTCAAACCCCCTTCCCCAGGCTCGAGGAGAGCAACGCCGAGCGCTCCGTGCAGTGGATTTTCCAAAGGCCACGGAGCCAAGAATAACACGCTAGAACATCACCAGGCAGACTTCAAAGGGCAGCTCCTCCTCCCTGCTCGCTGCTCCTGTGCATCCCCCCGCTGCCAAAGCACACAGGGCTCGGGGCTCTGCTCAGCAGCTGCTCGCCGTGTTTGACACGTTTCCCAAACTCTTACAGCACTTGTAAAAGGAGTTTCCAAGAGAGGCAGCGCTCTGGCCGCGGCGTTCACAAGAAGCGAAGATGAAAACAAGAGGGAGGTTGGTTTGTTGGTTGACTGACACAACTCACACGTATTTCCTGGGAAAATGCTTCCCTGGGACTGTGCAGGGTGTTTTCCTGTGGGACTGCAGATGTTCACACTAGGACAAGGGAAGACTCGGGGCTTTAACAGGGAGCAAAGTCCCTCTGGGAACCATCTACAGATGATGGCAACAAAGGCTTGCCTTCCTCTGTGAGCTTTCACAGGCTGGCAAAGCTGAAAACATCCTCCTGGAAGAGCAACTCTGTTTTCAAAGACAATAAATCCGTCCTCCAGCTACAAAGACTTTTTAAGAAGCAAGAACGCTTGATACCACACTGTGTGAGCAGCATATCAGCAGAACAAAGATTTACAATCACAGCTGAAGACCCAAACCCGAGGGGGAGCACAGCCAAGATCCTCACAACCCCTGTGACAGTCCCATACCCCACACATTCTACCAGGGTTTAGTGGTGTGGTCGTGCTCTCCCACAATGTGGGGTGTGGAGGGCTGGGAAGGGCTGGGAGTGACCCTGCAGGACACCCCACAGGGCTCTGGCTGCTGCCCTGCACAGGGAGGTCACTGCAAACCCACAGATAGGCACGTTTTAGCTTGCACACTTTTAACAAAGCCCCAAATCAAAACCAAACATGAGTCAAGACCATAAATTTTCATGTGGGTTGTTACTATTATTTATAGTTTATTGAGTTTTAGAAGTGTATCTGAAGCTCTACGGGAAAGCAAAGGGATGGAATCCCCCAACCTAGAAAAGGTACCACGAGCTCTACCAGTGCCAAGTGATGCTTTGCTGCCTCCTGTGGCTGCTCAGAGTCAGGGCTGAGTTCACGACGGGCACCAAATCTCAAGGCCAGGTGAGGTGACTGTCACAGGGTTTGGATGAGCAACCAGAGCATTCCCCCTCAACATCCCCATCACCCCCTGCCCAAAGATCCCATTTCACTGCCCACTCAGATCACTGGATGGGGAACAGCTCACATTGGACCCCAGCTGACTTTTTTTCCAAATGTAATAAAAAGCAGCTTCAAAAACTCACTCTTACTCACAAATGCCACGCAGAACCAGCAATATGACCTGGCAGGGACACTGGAGATCAGTTGTGCTCCCTACAAGGCAGCACTTCCAATATTCCACTAAGGTCAGATCAGTCCTTGTGCTCCCTGACAACAGTGCTGGGGTGAGGAAGACTCACTGTGGCCGTGCTTTTGCTTGGTTTTGGTTGTTTTGCCCACTTCCATGGGGGTTTTGAACTTGGCGGCAATCTTGGGAGCTCTGGGTTGCATTTAACAGAGTGAAGGCAGAAAGAACATTTGCTAACCAGAAGTTCACCAAGGATAATGTCTTTTAATATTAAGCCACTGATAAAAAAGTGAAATGCTGTAAGTAATAGAAGCCATATGAACCAAAGGAAAGAACAGGGTCCTTGAAGGTGCCCTGATGTTCAACACTGCAGAGTTTTCCCACCAGATCTGCCACTGGTGTATTTTATTCATCCATTTCCCTCAGCTGTAAAATAGAGAACGTGGTTCCCATGCTATGGAACTGTTCTGTATTTAATGGGTTGCTGGTTTTAAACCTGTAAGCCATATATATCCACCAGCAAGGCAGTTTCAGCTTTAAATAGACAGTAACTGACGTTGGTTTAATGTGTGACAATTTGTATGGCATTTTAGAAAAACCCAAGCACCAAAGGCATTGAGCCTTGGAGGATAACTGAAGGCTTATAGCATGGACACTATTAGCAATAAGAGCTGGCCCCAGCTACACTGTTAAAATAGAAGGGGTTTTTTGAGAACAAATAGTTTTATCAAGCAGTTTTCTGGCTAAAATTCCCATGGATCCTTCAGCTTGCTCAGACAAATGACCACCCATGCCTTGTTTGCAGCTACTGCTTCTGAAAGGCCTTCCAAGGATCTGCTCAAGTGCTAAAACACTTTCCATTCCCATCAAGAGGGCAATAGAAGAGGAACAGCTCCAGAGAAGATGCTTTTGGACTTCAGGACATGCCTTCAGAAAACACTGGAGCTCCCGTCACCCTTTCCTGTGCTGGGAGCACAGAGTGCAGCCCCAGCATGTCCTCACCCCGTGATCCTGCTCTTTCCAGGCTGCCTGGGATCTCCTCCTTGGAACCTGCAAACCTCAGGACATCCCTGCCCCTGCTCCCAGTCTGACAAAGGACTCCAGCTGATCCCAGGGCTCTTCTGAAGCTTCTCCTTCACCGTTTACCTTTTTCTTTAGGGACTTAGGGACTTTGGAGTTGATAATTTGTAGCCTTCCCTTACTTAAACATCTCATAGGTGTCCAGCTTCTCTGTTTTTTAAAAGCTAACCTGGTCTGCAGTGTAGTTTTGATAATTTTCCTTCCATAAGTACACTTTAGTGCCCTGTATTTAGACAAATGGTGAATTTACTTCAAACAGAAAACTCAAACCCACTATACTTGAGATACAACTTGCCCCAAAATTAATTTCTTACACATGTCCAGCTGGAATTTCACTTTCTTCACACAGTGTGTTTAAGCATAATAGACACTAAAACAATTATTTTTAACACAGGCTGGAATGGCTTGGGTAGAACAATGAGAATCTTTTAAAAAACATGTTTTCAAAGGTAAAGCCAACTAGCTTTTCGGCTTCAAATTTAGGTTTTGCAATAAAAGACATTCTACAAAACATTATACCATTGGAAATGCTTTAAAGAAATAAATTGAATTTAGAAAGTTCATGGTTATTTTTGTGAAGGGAAATGTGGTGGGGAGTTTGGATTCGAGATCACACGACATCATAAGGCTTGGAATACTTGGAATTCTTGAAAGACAGTGGAATTTCCAGAGGACTGAAAGAAAGCTGGTGGTGTGCCAGTTTTCTGAAAAGGGTAGGTTGGACAGTCTGGCCAGAGACAGCCTGGTCAGCCTCCCTTCCCAGACAAGGAAATATAGGGATAACAGCGAGTGATTCAACCCATGCAACTCAAAGAGCATTTAAACTTCATCCAAATCAACAGGGGTTTACAGAAAACTGCTTTGGCTGAACTTCAGCAAAGGCTGTTCATCGAGAAGCCAGGAACACAAAATCAACATGGTAGGTATTAAGGTTTAAAAGTAGCAAAAATTCATTTAAAAGGGGAGTCAGAAACACACTTGCCTACTGCTAATCACAAAGGGATCCTGAGACTGCATGAACATATTCTACTGCTGAAGAAGCATAAAGTAAACCTCGGCCAAGGGCGACTGTAGAAAACACTGTGGGAGGAGAAGTAGGAAGAGGTTGGTCCCTGAGAGGGGTCTGCATCCCATGGGAATGAAATGTCCTCAGGACAGCCAAATCCCACGTCACACCTTCAGCCTGCCCCTTCCTGCAGGGGCTTCCAGCTGCTCCACAGCCACTGCAGATCCTTTTCAGGGCTCAGAGCGGACAGGCAGGTGATCAAGAACTCCCAGACATGGAATGTCCAACATGGGCAGTGTGGTTACACCACCTCTGTGTATGGTCCTGGTGCAGTTGCCACCCCAAGATTTGGTATAGACAAATTCTGACGACCTTTCTCAGTTTGGTTGACACCAGAACATGTCCTGGGTAAGGTGTGTGGGAGTGGCCTTGAGTTAATTTATGGGAAGAGGATTCCAGGCTGACTTTGTAAGTAAAGGAAGAGAAGAAATCTAAGAAGAGAAACCAAAAGCCTTCAAGTCCAGTGGATAAAAGGTGCACAAATACAGAGCAGGAGTCAAGGAGCAAATTCAGACGCTCTGGTTACCAACTGTTGGAATGAGTGAAGACAGACTGTGATGACTCAGTGGAAACTGTAAGATCAGGGGCTAATGCCTGTGATCCATGACTGCTCTACACCACCAGAGTAGCCCACTTTTGACCATAACCTTTGTGGTCTCTAAAGATCATATTATAAAGATCTCTCTAAAGATCATACCACCCTCTCAAATCTCACAAATGGGAGGAACCAGCAGTGTAGCCACCTCAGAGGAGCAGAGCAAACAGAGCGTGGGCACCAGGGCTGGCATGGTTATCCTGCATTTATTAATATGCAGTCTGGTTTGTGCCTCACTGTATCCACATGGAGCTGTTGTGTGCCATTCACAGGAGGATCAAAGAGGGCCCACTCAGATGTTTTTGTTGTCAACATCTGAGCAAAACATAATTTGATATTACCTTCAAGAAAAAAATAACATTGCCCGATTTAAATATTCCAATTTTAGCAATACGGAAAGTTTTTATTACTAACACATGCACAGAAAATATCACAATGTTTATGGGACTATCACATGCTTCAATAAACACTGATAGAAGTTCTTACTTGTGTTCATTCTTGTCTCTGGAACAAACCTGTGACCTTTCTGGGGCACAGAGCGTTCAGCTCAGTGTTTCTGGAGTTCACAGCCCCCTGTGAGCCCCGAGCTGCTGGGGAGGCACTTGGTGCAGGGCACGGACCGTAGGAATTCTCAGGAAAGATCAAGAGAAAAAGAGGAAACCAGCCAGCACCAAGCAAGCCCACACAAAACAGCAAATAACAGGGATGAAGCTGTTGTGACCAACTCTAACCCAAGGGCTTGGATGGTGAACTCTCAGTCTGAGTGCCCAGAGTGGATGGAGTGAGGACCCAAACTTGGAATTTCCTGGCTGTCGTCAATTCTCTTACAACTGTAACTTGTTTCAACATGTTTTCAGCTTCTAAATTTTTTCCCTCCTCTTTAATATAGTCTAAACTAGACATAAAATGGAAAATATGTACTATTTCCACTGAGCACTGATGCCTTTGACATCTGCTTCCAAGTGTTATTCATCACCACACGGCGCAACAATCTGAGAGCAAGTACAATGTACCTTTTGGAAAAAGTGAGTCCCTGGCATTGCTTCTCCTAAAAAAGCCCTGCCCTTTCCCCCAGTATCTGCAGCTCTTGCATGTTCCTGAAAGAAAAGCACATTCAGCCCACCTGCAGGAGCACCTGCACTCTTTTTGGGGTCAGCCCCCTACCCCTCACAGAGATGGCAAAGGGGATGTCCCTTTTTTTTCAAGCTCAGTTTCCAATACTACTTCTTTTAAAAATCTACTCCCACCCCAGAGTGGCATAATTTTATGCTCACAACAAATTTTAAGTACACAGTAAGGGAAGCACCAAACAATTTCTGAGAAATCAAAGGTCCTGATGAGCTTCTCTGTCCTGGCGTGGGCCAAGCTGGGTGGCCCTGGGAACCCACTCTGTGTACCTGCAGCTGGCAGCACCAGGGCTGCAAACACTACAGCAGACCAGGAAAAGTCCATAGCGACACATTGGAAAGATGATCCCAAATCCAGGCACGAGAGCCAACAAAGGTGAGTTCACCACGATGCCTGGGGGAAGATGTTCCTGTACAGGGTACAAGAAGTGCTGGGAGGATGGGGCTGATCACAGAACTGTCAGGAGTCAAAGGCAAACAATGCACCCCGAGGGGGCCTGGCCTTGGCAGCATCATTTGATGTCATGGACTGGCATTTTTCTGCTCTGCTTTCACTGGGGAGTCTTCAGCTGGGAGAGGGGCCCTGTTGTAATCACTGCACTCAAGGCAGACAAATCTCAAAGAGCAGAGAATTCAGAGGACAGCCAAAGGGGATGCAAGACAAATGAGACAAGGTAGATCTCTTCAGAGGGGAAGAAGAGAGGGCACAGATGAAACCAGTCTGTAGCACACACAGACTGACCACTGTCTGTACAGTCAGAGAGCAGCAGCTCAATTTGCATTGAAGACAGTTCAGATTGTATGTTAGAAAAATCTGTGATGTAGACAGTGAAAAATTTAAATTCCATGCAAATAACTAAAATTTTCTTTCCTAGAGGATTTTTCCTGACCTGTCAGGCTTTAGAAATCTCCCTTTTGGCTCTAGATATCTACAGTTACGAGTTTGGGTCCCACGCCTGTGTTACCGACACATTCCTCTACAGCACCAACCTCTTCACATGGCAGGGACTGATGCAAATGCAACAGGAAAAATCCGAATCTGAAACTTGAACAAATGAAAGGAACATTGGGGAGGCCACGAATGCACCTGCCTTGTACAATGCCAATAAACAGAACAGAAACTTATCCCAAAAAATGCTGGTAGAAAACACCCTTTTGCTTCCAAATCGTTTTACTTCCAAGCATCTTTTATCCTGAAGGCAGAATGAAAAACTTGACTATTTCCTCCAGCTGTTCAGTTTGAGATAAGGTCACGTTACATTTATGAGTTGACCATTCCTTGCAGCTCAGGCTACTGTTTGCAGTGAGTATTGCTAAGAACCCTGAACTTTTCTGTGCTGTTTAGACCAATTTGAAATAAGCTGCATCTGGAATTGGCTCTGTAGATGTTGGTCCATCACAGCTCCATCAAGAAGCACGTCAGCTGTTCACAGTAACACTGTTCTCCTTTGAAATCTCTGGTTTCATACAGGCTCAACTGTCCTGTGTTGGATGCAGGCAGCTAAGGATGAGTTATATAGAAAAGAAAGATCTGACTCTGCACAATTATTTTCTCAAAGAAAATAATACTTGACTGATACTAATTCTAAGCATCATTCTAAAGGGGTAAACAGCAGACAAATTGAGGT
This sequence comes from Xenops minutus, assembly GCA_035221455.1. Taxonomy (NCBI): domain Eukaryota; kingdom Metazoa; phylum Chordata; class Aves; order Passeriformes; family Furnariidae; genus Xenops; species Xenops minutus. The sequence continues at coordinate 17,867,586 of JAWWEE010000142.1, read as the reverse complement.
CACAGCAGTGGTGTTTACAAATAGATTTTACTCTCTGCACAGAATTGTCATTCAGTTCATTACTTGAAGTCTCTGCCTTCAAAAGCAGGGAAGTGTTGGGATACATGTGGATCTCCTTGGTCCTTTGGAACATTCTGAAGTGAACAATGGTCAGGTAAGGACTTGGTAATTGTTTTAAATACGAAGTACCAGAAACAAGTGATGGCAATTACCATTGGTAATTTAGTAGATCTTTACTTGCTGATGTGCACAGCAGTAAAGTGAATTTGGATAATTTCTGTGACTAGTCATAAGTCAAACCCAAGGCCTGGGAACAGCTGCTCTGGTTCCTCATTGGCCTCGTGCAGGACACTCACACACGGTGCTGCCAAGACCTCAGCCAAGGTCTACACACATCCAAAAAGTTATGCTCAATGTCACTCTTTTGAAAGAATCTGGGCTCTGACCTGGGGTGCAAATTAACTCCAGCATGCTCTCTGCAGAGTGCTGACATGGAGACATTACTTAATTCTTGTACAGCAAGGGTGACTCGTATGGATCATTTAGGACTGTCAAAACAAACTGTTCTGTGACTAAGGACTTGCTCCATGTGAGCTGTGCTTGCAGGATTCAGCTCTGGGGGAAGTAACCACGAGCCTGTTGCTCATACATCTGGGGAGCAGGTCAATTTGAAATCCTCTAACACAAAAATAGTGTTCTTTCTTGAAAGAAATTATCACCCTAAATATTCCAAAAGAGCGAGGGCATTGCAACAAGATCATTTTAGCTGCACTCTGTAGTAAACAGAGTCCAACAGAGCAACAGCAACCAGCTGTGCAGTGCCCATTGCAGGGATTCCTTCTCCTCTGCATTAACTTTGAAACAGAGCAGTTCATTTCTCTCAGTGGGGACCTTTGGTCCCCACTCAGGAATGACAACAGGGGCTGTTCCCCCTCCCTGGTGGACAGACAACCCTCCTGCAAACAGTTTCCAGGCAAACACGTACAAGTAAAGGCTCATTCTGAAGTACAGGCAATATTTTTGCTTGAAGAGCTTACCAGACTTTAATATAAGGAAGAAAGGGGCTTGGCAAAGTCACTAAAGGTGGCAGCACATAGAACAGACTGGGAACTGGCACTTTTATGGAATATCAGCAAACATTTTGGATATAAAACCCCCAATAACTAGCTTTGGCCAAGGGATTGTTTCAGGGAGTAGTGAAAAAATAAAATAAGTAAGTAAATAAAAAATTTGAACCAGACTAGCCAGTTGACGTGATGTTTTGGTTTCCCTCCCAGGACTCCAGGTTGTTGATGATTCTTTGACAGTGGAGGAACCTGATCTCAAAAAAGCCTCTGCATCAAATCCTCCAAACAAGCAATTGCCGTGGCTCGAGGTGCCCCCTGGCACACACATGTTCCTCACCCCCCTGCAAGGCTGAAAAGGTCCCAGTTCCCCTCTGGGCAGAGGCAGAGTGGACTGAGACATCTGGTAGAAGCAATTCTATTTTGCTGATTAATTCAGATGTTCTGTCAGCTTTGATACCCTTGATCCACTCCTATGCATAATTTAAATGATATTGATTGGTGACATGTGCCAACACTTCCTAATGGACACAGCTCAGAGCTAATAATAGTCTTCATTTCCTGTCCTAAGACAAAGTGAACATCATTTTTCTCTTGTGGGAACCTTTGTGGTCTGTACTATTAAGTTGCTCATAAAGCACAGCTGGACAAAAATGAAAACTCTCTTCATGTTGCCTTTTAACAGAAATTTGATGTTTCATTCCTTTACAGATTTATTACATAGTCTAAGAAGATGGTTTTAACACCCAGATGCGAAGCTGGAACAACTCTATCCACACAACTTTTAGCAGGTGTTTATCCCAGCTCTATTTTGCAATCTGCAAAGACAGAGATTCTCCTTAAATAATGTATTTCGGTGAACAACTATCAGTGTTTTAGGAAGTTAAAAAGGTTTCTGAGCCTGGAATTTTCTTACCTGTTGGTTTTGATTGTGTTTCTTTGCTCAGGTTCACTCTCCCTCCTCTTACAAACACACCCATATTGCCTCCCCTGAGGCATGACTCTCTAAAACACACAGCCCACAGCACTTCTGCAGCTCCTCAGAGACCACTGATACTCAGCTTTCTGACCTCTCTTCTCCTCAGGACACCAGGCGGTCCCTGTGCTTTTTGTGATGGATATCTCTCACGTTTGGACACGGTTCTCTGCCAGAGACAGATGTCAAAACAGCAGTCAAATATGTTGCATGTCTATTAAATGACTGTGCTGCTGATAAATTAATAACCCCACTTTAACGTGCTCCTTCCTCACCATAGACCAAGGATCATTCAGCTTGCACAGATCAGTGGCTGAGACCATCCTTCCTGTCTTTGCTCGTGCCAGTTCTCCATCACTCACTGCTTTGAATTTGTGGCTCATGGAAGCTTAGCTGGAATGGAATTGCTAAGGAGGTCCTGAGCTCTGCTCTCCTAAGGCTGCCCTCCTTGTTGTCTGCCACACGTTCTCTTCACAGCAACCCTTTTCTTCTCCCCATCTCCAAATGCTCTGTCAGCTCTTCCTAACACATCACAGCAAAATCAAGAAGTGAAAATCAACTTCTACGACTCAAGTGCACACAAGCACTAACCATTTTGCTCTTTGCTCCCAAATTTCAACCTTTCCAAAGTTTTCTCGACAGTTTTGTTCTATCTTTAAACAGAAAAATTAGAAGAGGAAAAGAAGGGATTTCCCTGTTCCTTTGCCTTGTTACACAGTGTGAGCATTACTGTGTTCTGCCCCTTCCCCTGGAGTGGGCACAGCAACATTCTGAGGTGCAAAAGGGAAAACCAAGTGTGCCATTGCAGCTGTAACTGTCCCCTGACCAAAAATGCCCTGGTGAGAGGGGGAGAGAAGTGGAGGTTCTGTCTGGCATGATATTAGAGGGATAAACAAAAGGCAAACCATCCCAAGTGCAGCTGAGCAGCTCTCTTAAATTCATGGTGCAGTCATTTCATCAGAAAACAGCTGGGATGGAAAATCTGATATTTCCTGGCAGTCTGTGTAACATTTTCTTCTTACTGGTGAAAAGTATGACCCGAGGGTTTATAATTGGGCAATAATTAAGCAGGCACACTAGCACCTTAGTAAATGACACAAAGCTTCAGCATCTCTGGACGTTCCTTCACTTCCTTCTGCTTTATCCAAAATACACCGTGAAAATCAAACTCCACAGTTCAAGATGGAGAGGCTGCCAGGTGAGTCAAGGAAATCCACAGCACCAGTCCACAATAACACTGACACGTGTGAGCACTTCTGCTCTGCAGCTGATCCAGAAGGGGAAGCTCCACACACAGACTCTGGCTTAGTAAGATTTTGCAGTTTGAAGGAGGCTGTGACAAGGACACACACACAGAGGAGCTCCAGGGACCATGCTGGAGTCCAGATGCAAATGGGACATCTTTGTTCAAGCTTCAGTTCAGTGTATGATGAAGGGAGAGCCACCTGCACGGTCTGGACCCAAACCCTTCCAGAGACCCAAAGGGCCCAGAAGTCAATGTTTAGTCACAGCTCTTGGAATGAGCTCCAGCTCATTGTGCTGTGCCTGTGGCAGGAGGTGAAGCTCCAAAGGTAAGTGGCAGTGATGGCCTGGCTGTACCTGTCTGTGCCACCATCGTCCCCAGCACTCCACAAACCCCCCAGAGGTAAGAGCTGGCACTGCTCACACCCACCAGAGTGCAGCAAGTAAGGACTGTAAGACTGAATGAGTGAAAAACACACCCTTCAGACCAGCTCCAAGTACAAAGGAGGATGAAGGGACAGACCACAACTGTCGCTGGAAAGAATGACAAAAGGTCAAACCCCAAAACTTCATCTTTTGACTCCAAGGTTGAGGTTAACCATTGCTTAGATGACAAAACATTCAAACTGTTCAAACCCCCTTCTCCTTCTCCTTTTGCTGGCACAGCATCTCCATCCCATTGAGAGCTGTAGCAGGTGGAACTTATTTGTCTTTTCTACCTTTTCATTTTTTTAATTTTCATTTTCGTGTTACCTTTTACAAGAAAGACCCAGAGAAAGAGAAGGAGAATGCAGATGGGATTAAAACCTCCATGGTTCTGTTGTACAGGTCATTTCCAATACCCTGATTCCATTACTCTGCAGTTCAAATGACCAGGCACGATGGGAATGGGCAGGTTGGGAGCCAGAGTGGTGACCCAGAGTCAGGCCCTTTGGAGCACAAAGGCAAGAAGAAGCCTTTGAAGAGCTGTCTTAGCAGTTGCTGTTTCTAACTGCGGGTTTTGCCACCTTTCAGAAATTTTGGTGATCTTTTCTGCTGACAGGCAGGCGATTTGCTTATAATTTTGGTGCTTCCTCTTAAGGGATGAGGACATGTAGCCTGAAATAAATGGCTTTCCTTCTCGAGTCCTTATGAGGTTTGAAATTACAGAAAGATGGACAATTATTTAGATTTCAGCCTTTGCAAGGAAACTTTGAATCACCATTTGCATCCCAAGAGAAGCAGCTAGGACACAGAAGTGACAGAGGTTGTGCTTGCTCTGATAACTAGATTTTCTGGCTCCAGCACAGCCTGAAAGAAGGCTCTGGAATTAGTTGGTATCCACTGGAAAAGGTTGAAGACTCCTCCACTTTTCTGGCAGTTTATCAGTGAAATATTGACAATTACAGAATTGTCTGTAACTCATCAGCTCTAAAGCTGTTGTGGTCTCAGCCCCCCATTCACAGCAGAGGAAAAGGGAGCATGGTGAGCCCCCACATCCCAGTGGATGCCACTGCAAGGCAGGAGGAGAGACATCCCAGTGACAGCTCTGACTGCAAAAACCTCTTCATGGAAAATCTGGGGGCTTGTGTTCGTATGACAAGCACCATCCAGCAAAGTGCACTGAAAAGCATCTCTGGAGGCAGCAGCCCCTCCTGTAAACACTGCCTGGAGAAGAGGCACCACACAGGGCACTGCGACCCACCTACTCTTGGTGGCCTCTTGGATGATCATTTCCAAAGCAGCACAGAAGTAGCAGCTGTTGAGACTGTCAGCTGAAGCTAAGAAGTCCAAAAATTGAAGTTTTTCTTCATCTGCAGGTGTCACTGACAAAGTGTCAGCCAAAACAAAGGAGATTAGGGAAGATACCCCCTCCAAACTCCCATAAGCAACAACCCCCCCCTATTTCCTCACTAGTACTGCCCTGAGCAAGAAAACCTGTGTGTAACACACAGAGCTTCCTACAGCCTGTCCTAGAGACAATTCCTGTAGAATATTTACAGCGACTGCCTTCCTCTTTATCCAGGTCTAGTGGCATACAAGTAGGTTTGCTAAAACTCAGATTATCCTTATCAAAACAGAGACAAAATTGCGAGTTCCTCGCAGCCAAAACCCAGCTCACAAGTTGCTTCCCCTTGCTGAAGTGTTATGAACTGGAGAGGTCTGTGCCTGTCCCATGAGTGAGCGTGAGCTGGCAAGAACCACCCTCCCAAACAAGTGGGTGACTAATTTGACTGGTGTCAAATCTTGTTTTTACACCAGGCATTTCATTCCAACACTCACAAATGACTCCAGTGCCACTGAAACAGAACCACTCCCGTGGCAGACAGTGGCAACCGAAAACACATCGTACAACGTCTGAGGGAAATAAAATGTTGGCAAAGATCACGTTGTCAAAACCCCATTTCTGTGAAAACTGCTCTGGGAACTTTCAAGTGCATTTCAAATACACGCAAGTATTTTCAATTTATGTAGTTTCAACTACATAAAGCAGAGACAAGAGCTCAAGATTCTAGTTTAAATTTCCTTCTTCACTCCTCATCCTAACAAACCACTCTTTCCTTGGAATAAACTGAATAATGCTCAATTTACACTTCATCTTCTCCAAGTCCCTGGTAAGACCAGCTAAACACAAAGTGGAGGGAGAACTGATAGTATTTTCTAAACTTTCACTCAACTGCAGGCAGGATCTGACCCAGGGAGAGGTGGAAATAGCCACGTTGTCCCTCATTCCCTGAAGTCAATGTGCACATCAGGAGTGCTGAGAGAGGTGTGTGCCTTGCCACTTTGGGCAAAGCCCTGCCATAAGTCCCTAAAAATGGAACACAAGTGCATATGTAAGGAAAATATAATCTCACCATCAGAAAATTAACTGAAGTACAGAGTTATTCTATAGCCTGAATCTGCAAAGAGAGTGAGAAGCAAATAGTAAATTGGCTGAAAGGAAGGAAGGGAGGAGGGAGTGTCAGGATCACAAAATTAAGTGTTTTGAATTTTTATTGTCAAACATGCTTTTGCTTTGAGCTCTGCATAAGAAGGATTAGGTCGTTTAGGAATATAGCAACATTTATTGCAAGTTTATTGCAAAACAACTTAAGATGCCCAAGAATTCTTCAATTCTTCTATTTAATCATTCCCCCCACTGCACCCAGTGGAGTCCAATCTGGTTATCAAGGAGCACATCTGTGGCCAATACTCAGCCAGTAATTCTCTTTTCAACCGAACAAAACCTGCCGACAAAGCCTTTTGGAGAACATGGAAAAGAGGAATTAACACTCATGGAGGAAAAACCTTCAGATCTTTCTAGGGCACATTGTGTTGGAACGAGCAACGTTGAATAATCATATCTGCTTGGTCACAAAAGAGCATAAACAAAAAGCAAACAGTCCAGGAAACAAGCTCCCTCTTTTCCATACGCTGTGCTGGTGTTGCTGTGCACAGCTGGGAACACTTTGCACGAGGGCTGTGACTTCTCAGCCCCCATTGTCACCTCCCAGAGCTCCGTGGGGACCAGACCTGACCAGGACACACCACCATGGCCAGAAATGCTGCTCTGGGCAAACTGGGAGCTGCTGATCAAACACAATCAAACGTTCCAATGTGCCATGTCAGTGGTACCAGAGCTTGGCTGATGCTCCCACACCCAGGAGAGGAGATGCTCACCTTGCAGCACCATCCCAAGAGGGTTTGGCTGCCCAGAAATGCTGCTGGAAGGTGGCAGCAGCACTGAAGGAGCACGACAGTGCCATGCCTTATGCCCATGGCAGTTTGAGGGTGCCCTGGGGCTCCTCCCCACCTGCCTCACCATGACACAAACCCCCCAGCAGCACTGCAATTCTGCCTCGTTTGCACCAAGGCAGCACAGGCTTAAATTTCCACCAAAATGTGTACAAAAATAATCTCCCACTTTCTGGGGGGGATCAGCCCTTCTGAAGCTTTGTTGATGGTTTTGAAGAACTGTTAGAAGTGGAAAACTCAAGTCCCTTAATTCAAAATGGGGTGCTACCAGCAGTCATATATATATATATATGTGTGTGTGTGTGTGTTTGTGGTTTTGCTTTTTTTCATGAAATCAAATATTTTTAATGATTTTGATGGCCCAGGTGCAGGTTAAAACAGATCTCAGAGACCTGACCATAGTGAGGATCCTGTTCTCTCATCCTGCTTAAGGCTCTCCAGTGACCAGGATGTGAGAAAGACACAAGCAAACAGCAGCAGGGAAGGTGGCAGTTATGGAAGAACAGAAATCTGTGCTTAAAAATCCAATGAGAGAGAATTCTTTCATTTCCTAATCAGTCCAAGACTTAGCTACAGACTAGGAATTAACCACGGCTGGCTGAAAGGTGTGATTTCTGTAGCTAAAAATCAGAGTTTTCAATATAAATCAAGGCATAGCCACTTGTTTTCAGGAATAACTCCTGTGAAGCAACATGTGAAAAACACGAAGTAGCAAGGTGAGGCAATAAAACAACAGAACTGCAAGAACACAGATAATACCAACAGAAACACAGACTTGGCTCAGAATAGTGAAAAAGTCACTATAAACCATCCAGCATTTAATAAAAGACCTAACTGGAATGGTTAAGAAAAAGACAATACATTTTTAAGAGTTAAAAATCTTGGTATTAGAAGTAAATGAACTGCAAAAACAGACTTGAGATTTGGCAATTTGGAAAGGAAAAAATACTTTTCATGACACAGTATCTACCTGGTGGTTTATTGTGTGATCAGAGCTTAGTTAAAAAAATAACCAGTAATCCAGATACATTTTACTGGATTTGTGTGAGGCTATGATCAAACGAGACAGACTTAATTAAAAATGTAGAAGCTAAAACTCTATGAGTAATAGAATCTAATTCTCCTGCTGAATTTCTTGGCTGCCCCTCTCAGGAGTTACCTGTTTCTTGTGACTAATCAAACAGAAGTTATATGCCCTATAAATATATATATTTACATGTGAATGTTAGCCAATTTCTGAGTCTTATACAGACAAAGCCACAGTATCTTGAAAATTGTTCTATTCCTTAATAAGAAATAATTGGTTATGAGAACAAATCCAGACAAAATGCTCAGAAAAGGTGAAAGAGCTGTTTTAGAGGTTGAATAATGGTGTGACCTCAGAAACACATCAATGATGCACACAGGGAAACTTCTCTAGAAACAATGATTTAACACCTGGTCACTAAAACATTGGACTATTTCCCTTCTCACCCCTTTTGCTGGGGGGAGTATCAGTTCTCTGATAGCCTCCTCCACCAATTTCCTTCCTTCCACTTGTTTGTGTTTTAGGAAATTCAGCAGAGAAACACTGAGGACTCGTGTGGGTTTTTCAGGAGCTGGTTGGGCACACGATCAGCAAAATCAACTGCAGCATCTCCACTGGACAGAACAATTTGTAAAAGGGTGTGAACACCACGGTGCTTGTGGGCCCCCCTGTGTCTGCTTCACCAGGAACAGGGACCTACACAAAAGAAAGAGGCTCCTTGTGATTCCCAACTTTGCCTTGGATGGCCACACCAGGGGAGAAGTGAGGAGCAGTGTAACCCATGAGCTGAACCACCAGTGCTCTCAGTGAGAGTGGTTTTCTGGACTATCCCCTTAGAAATGTTTTCTTTGAGTTTGTTAAAACAAGTGAGGCCTGCCCACCCTCTCATGTCTTGTTTGATTGGTTTCTTTCCAAGTATGACATGATCCCAGTCCATATGGTTTAAATTAGGGAGTGAGGCTCTTTGCAAGGCTGTGACAAAAAAGGGTGAGTCAAAACGAAGCCAACCAAGCGCACGAGCGTGTTCAGCAAGAGCACAGGTGGGATTCCTGAATTCTACAGAGCAGAGCCACGGATCCCACGCAGCAAGGGCTAACCAAGCCCTTCCTCCCCCATCCCAGCACCATCCAGGGCATTCCCTCTCTGCCTGTGATGGCATCACTTGCCTCCCCAGTCACTAAAATCCTGATTTACACCGGAATCTGGCGAATATCTTTGATGTTGCCTCTTAGTCAATGAAACACCAAACGGTCTGGCAAACCCAGAGATGTTTGGGCATTTCTGTACTGTGATTAGCCTTCACACCATCTCAGCTTTCATGTCTCAAGGTCTGAAGTCATTGTGTTACTGATACCTTTGACAGATGACTTTCAGTTCATGTTCACTGAATTTAAGAAGGGTGCTGACTTTGGTAGCCCTGGAGAGCAGCACAGAAATTAGTACATCCAATTAATGGAACTCTGTCTCAAAGCAATAGAGATGGCAATTGCAGAATCATTTGAAAACTTGATTACAACAAAGCAAAAGAAACACTCCCCCTGCTCAAGCACTCGAAAGCCTCAGCTCCCCAAACACAGCAGCCATGGGCTGAGTTCTCATGGAAGCCTAGGCAAGAGCACAGCTTCTCCCAGCAAGGCTTTGGGGAAAAGCAGAGATTTCTCAGCAATGCCTACACTGTGATCACAGCAAAAAGTATCTGAGATGGACAGTAAATGGTGCTCAGATTGATGGGGGAGCCTTCACAATAAGTGAGCACAGGCTGCCAGCATTTGTGCCAAGGGGAGCCCTCGGGTGTCGAGTTCTGCCTCTGTACAGTCTGTCAACTACCAACTTCCCAGGCAGAAAATACCTCCTAAAATAAGGCCAGACTAAACAGGAGCTGCTGGCTGATCAGGAGACCTGACTTCTTGTTTAGTCCCTAATAATATAAACCTCTCAGCCATTTGTTGTTCAGCCCAGCACCTTCAGGTGGTAGCTGCTCTCCTTGGCTATCCTTCCAAACCTGGCTCCTGTCCTGCTTGGTTTCTGCTCCAAGTGACAGATCAAACTCACTCCAGTTTCCCTCCCCATGCTGCTCTGTCTGCTGTGCTGGTTTCCTGGTCTCCTCATCTCTGTGCAGCCTCTCACAACACTCCCAGGGAATCACTTTGGTGCAAACATCAATATCTTTGGTTCCTAGTGGTGGCTCTCCTTCCTTAGGGCTTGTTCCTGCCAGTCCCACCAGATATCCCATCTTTCCTTGTTTGCCTTTATAAAACATCATCAAGCATTTCCATGAGGCTGGAACAGCAGCAGGGTCTGTAGGGGCTTGAAGGAGCAGAGCAGAGGGACAGAACACACCATCAACACAGCTTGTCAAGAGGTTCAGCCACATCACAGACCCACAGGCTGCTTCTACACTGCCAGCAACACAACGTGTGACTTCTCTGAGAGTCCAGACACAAGCACTGGACTGGATCTTTACAGCTTGGCATTGCTGTTGCCCTCTGAGGAAGAACAGGATGATGAGGTGGGAGAACAGCGCCACAGCCTCTCTTGGACTAATGGATAAAAAATGCAGGCAGGCTATTTTTAGATGAAAGCATGAAAACATTCTGCTTGAATTAAACTCAGAACCAACTTGCAAAAGCAAGAACAGATGCAAAAATGTTTTTAGTACAAAAATATGTTTAAAATTCTCTAAAAAGAGTTTGGAAGATGCACTTCCTTACAGACTTAGACCAAGTTTAAAAATTAATCAACAACCATCTAACCTTCAAACACTCTCTGAGGTTGTGTGCACTCCCACAGGAGTTTTGGGAATCCTTTGGATGGGCACAGTGATGGCAGGAAGCAGCATCCATGCTAAATGAAGGTGGGAACCAGACATTGGCAAACCAGAGTAAATCAGAGAAAGGAACAGTCACAGTAAGAATGGTCATTTAGAAAAGCTCATCCTCCTTCTGCATCCTTTTAATAATCCTTGGTCAGCTGCAATATTTGCTTTCCATATATTTTCCTAGGCTTTATTGAAGATAAAGGTCTTAAAGCCTGAAGCTGGGCAGCAGAGCAGAGGGAGGAGGGCTGGCAGGGAGTCAGCTTGTGCTTTCCCCCAAAGGTTCTAGTCCAAACCAGCTGGGTGGGCCAGAGATCCCCTCCTGCCACCCTGGCTCTGTTCTGATGCCTCCAACTGAGATTCTGATTGACTTAGAGATAAATCTTTGACTTAGAGGGAAAAAGGAAGCCTAAATTGCACTCTGCAGAGACAAAGGATGAAAACTGCATGGTGTGAATTTAGAGCACTTAATTGTTAGGGCTGTATTACTTATCCGTGGGTACTTTGTTCAAAAATGCCATTTTTTAGCTCAGAAAATGTAACAATGCTGCTAATTCATTCTATGCAAGAACCTTCCCATCTAAAGGCTTGCCGAGTTTTATCAGGAATGAAAACAGTCGCAGGCTGAACACACCAGGTTCATGTCATTGTTCAAATGACACTTACACGAGCACAGACACCAGGGCAGGCACCACCAGATCACCCTGGCACGGCCTGATCCACATCAGGTGCGGGCACAGGATCACATCTTTCTAAAATTAGCCAGAATCCCTGCAGATGGAATTTGTGCCAGTTTTACATGGCCCCCTGCCAGCAGCAGACCTGGCATCAAATCAGTCTCGTAGAGAGACTCTGACCCAGAATAAAGCAGGGAGTTGATCTGCCCTGATATTCCAAACACACCTCAGTGAAGTGACACTGGGAGAATACTTTCTTCTTGTCAGGTAGTAAGAATCTCAAAGCCAGACTGACTGCATTTTTAAGCTCTGGGATTTACTGCATTCTTAAAACATGGTGCAAGTGCAAAGCAGAAAGGCCAAACTGATAAACATCTATTTTGGTGTTTGGCACCAGCTGGAAACAAAATACACAACAGGAAGGGAAATGCAGCTTAGCAGGGAAAGCAGTGACCAGAAAGCTATAATAAAGCAGAGCTTCCCACCACAGGGCACTGTCCCTCATATCCACAGGATTCCTGGAAAGAGGATGATCTACTGAGCCAGAGGGAATTACACTCTCTAGAAGGAGGCCAGTTATGCTTATTGTACACACTACTGAGTGTGTCAAGCTCAGTCTGAGTAAAGAAGTGTTAGCAGCAACATTGGTTGGTTGGCAAATAAAGCCAATGCCAAAACCTCCCACCTGGGAGAGGCTGCAGTTCAGTCAGGGACTGTTCTCCTTTCACTGCAATGGGAGCTTCCTGCACTGAGGCAACCAGCATTCACTGGGAAAGAGGGAAAAATTATCCTTAGGTTTTGAACCAAATGAACTTAATGATGAAAGTACTGGGAAGAGTATAAGAAGAACCATTTTGTTCTTATGTTCTTCTCTGGGCATTGCCTTTTGGCCCCTGGGCACAGTGTCTGACATATTGAGGTCACTGTTGTTTCCTCATTAAATATATATAGATATAAATGTACACATATACATTGTGCACATACAGTGTAAGGATAAAGGAGATGTTCCAGCATCTCTACAGGCAGGATCCTGGTTCATGTGCCCTGCAGAAAGCACACATGTGTCTCTCAGCCCCACTTTGGAGCTGGTGCATCACCCAGAGCACACAAAGCAGCGAGATGGACACAAGTGGATTATAGGCAGGAATAACATAAAGCTCAGCTTTGGCTGGGCAGCTCATGGAAATAGCCTGCATTTTCTTCTAGTGAGTTTCAAATTAAAGTTTTGCTTTCTTTTTTCTTCCCTTAAATCTGTTTTCAATAACTATGGAGCTAAAAAGTATGAAGATAATTATAGCTGTCTGTGCAAAACAGAAATGTCAGACCTCACATTTCCCAAGTGACCTTTCATCAGATGAAAATTCCCACAGCAACATTCTCCAAGCACAGAGTTGGGAACTATGAAAATGTGCAAAACAGCATTCTCTCCAATAACCTTGTTCATGTGGCAGATGCTCAGGTGGGTGTTACTGTGATTTACATGGGAGGAACAGCTTTAAGGCAATAAAAAAGTAATCAAACTTTCAAAAAGCTTATGCTGAGCAATCAGAGAATAGCCTTGCTGAGGTACTGATGGGGAAACCTGTTGCACTGGTCCTCTGGATACAGGAAAATGAACGATGAGAAAATCTGAGAGAAAAATGAAAATGGAACATTTTTGCAGCATGGCTTGTCTGGCTCCTTCCATTCATCCTGAAGGGATGTACCAGAAGCCTCCTGCAAGGAGAACGTCCCTAAGAAGGAACAAGGCAAAAGGTTCTCAGGAACTAACACTTGGATAGGACAGTTGGCTTGAGCCAATAAAAAATGAGAGAAAGCCACACAAAGTGTCAGCCTAGCTGGAAGCAGCCTCGTCCTGGATATCATAAAAAACATCTTAAAAATAATAGTTCTGTTCCCCAAAGTGCTGCATTGGCTAGAGGTGCAAATACCACACAGCCCATGCTGAAGAACAGCGCACAGAAGAATGTATGCAAACACTTTGAGTTGGCTTGGGAAGAGTCTTGGGGACTCCCAAGTTCTTATCTTGTACCTGACTCCAACTCCTACTGCAGCCACAGGTCTGTCGAGCCATTCCATCCTCCCAGGTGTGGACACAGAGCCACAGACTGGTTTGGATTGGAAGGGGTCTTAAAGCTCATCTCCTTCCACGGGCAGGGACACCTTCCACTAGACCAGGTTGCTCAGAGCTCCATCCAGCCTGGCCTTGAGCACTTCTAGGGATGGGGAATCCACAGCTTCTCTGAGCAACAACAGGTTTCACTCCATGAAATGCTCCAGGCAGGGATCAGTCACAACCATCATCCCTTCTCCCTGGAGCACGTTCAGCCTCCCAGAGCAGTTCAGGGAGCTGTCGGGGGTATCAAAGCACCCCCCACCACTCCTGTGCTGGCTCACACTGCTGTCCAGGGGGCTGCTGCTCCCATCTGCCATCCCTGCCCTGGGCATTCCCAGGGGACCTGATCCCATATTCCTGCCCTGGGCATTCCCGAGGGAGCCGATCCCACTGTCCCTGCCCTGGGCATTCCCAAGGGAGCCAGTCCCACTGTCCCTGCCCTGGGCATTCCCAAGGGAGCCAATCCCACTGTCCCTGCCCTGGGCATTCCCAAGGGAGCCAATCCCACCGTTCCTGCCCTGGGCATTCCCAGCTTAGATTTAGCACAAGCTTACCCAATCATTCCGTTCCTAAGGGTAGCAAATCACATTTAAATTATTATTTCTTGCTCTTTTTCTGTATTCTCATAGTGTCTAAAAATATTTTAATATCAGCAATAAAGTCTTTTCATACAACAGAGCAGGAAGATGAAGCATGGGGTGTATGGGTTTGAAAGAAGAAATACTAAAATATTAATTTATCTTTATCAGCTTTGCCCAACACACTCACAAACATCCCCTCAACACTTCATAACACTCCCCAGCCCATTCTCAGGTAAATCACATGCTTAGGAAGATGCTGAACCCAGAATAAATAACTACAGCTGCACTTTATACCCATGTCTTTCTCCTTGATTTCCATTAATCCCATTCCTAAAGGTAATCCACTGGAAGCAGCTGGAGGTTGGCCCAAAGCTGTCACCTGAAAGTAACAGAACCAAAACACAGCATTTATTCTTCCCTTGTTAATCAAACTTTCCCCTCCCAGTTTCTTATAGAGCAATGCAATTTCCAATAAAAAAAAAAAAAGATTTAATTTTTCAAACATGGCTTTCAACAAAGCATAGAGTTCTGGAAAGGTTTTACTGTTGAAGAACAAGCTCTGCCAAAACGCTTTGGCTGAAAGCTGAGGGGGAGCCAAAACAGGCTGGGGTATTTCTTTTTGCAAGGCTCTGATGAAAGGTTTAAATTCCTGCCATTTTCTGATAATTGTGGTGAAAATTGTTACCACTTTAAAATAAACATTTTGGTAAGAGTGTCACGTAGTTCATATGGGCATTCCTTGGGAAAGCTCCCAGTGGGAATCAGCCAGAGCCCTCCACATGGTCCTGTGTGCAAGTGTGCTGGTCCACTGTCCTGTGTGATGCTCCTCCACCTGGAGCATCAATTCTTCCTGGGCTGGGAGAGTTTCCCTGAGTCCACAAGCCACTTATGTACCACTGAACACAGACTACACCAGAAACACTCATGGCAGGGGAATAATAATGGAAAACCCCTGCACTTGTCCCCTTGTGTAGTGCTGTTTGCATTAGACAAGGCACAAATCTGCTCAGAAGTATCCAAAATAAGAGGTGATAGATGATGAAGATAAAAGTAAGAAAGGGTCTTAACCTCTAAATGGGGTTCCTAATGCTCTGGCATCCTTGCCAAAAGTCCAAGCCTTAATAATCACATGGCTCTGATTTATTATCCGTGTATGGCCACATTCTGAAAAAAATTCCCAGGGGGTCTGTAAATTGCAGATGTAACCACAGATTAATGCTCATAATCCCTGGTAAAAACTCTGCAATAACACTGCTATAGCCTAAAGAAATTCTCCCACTAATATTCCTAATCCTTTCCCATTGGACTTTATGATCCTTCTGTGATTTTCAGGCAGTCCAACAGTGACTAAACAATATTTATGATTTAATTCTGCTGGTTTTCATTTCCAGACTAGAGGATTTTTTTAAAAATTTTATTTTAAGTTACACCCACACACATGAATACTCCCTCCTATAAATCCAGGAAATGACCAAAAAAAAAAGGAAAGATAAGAAACAAGAAGATGCCTATGTGTCCTTCACTGCCTCCACCTTTGGAACCTTGTGTTTCTTGTCAGACACTGGAAAAGAAACCTGGGAGCACAAGTGACTCTTCAGTGTGACTGCTGCAGCATCACACCCTCAACCCCGAAATCTCAAAGAGCAGAACAAACAGAAGGAAGAACCTTCTATTTTTTCCCTCCTTTGATTACATCATGCTTAGTCTTATTCTTTCTTCCTAGACTGAAAAGCTGCCAGTTTTCAAGTGTCCCTCATTAACTTTTAAAACCTAAGCTCTGCTAAAGGAGAGTTATTAGTTTTTTCCTGGCACTGCCTGAAATTGCAATACCCACATAAGAGCACTAAATCCAAATAGCTACTCCAGCAAAGCAGGAAACACTGCTCAGTGCGAGACTGATATTAAATATTTGTGCACAATAGCTTCGAATGGGCAGGAATTTTAGCTGTGGGTGATTATGTGTGCTTTTGGGAAGACAGTGATTAAGCTGTCTCAAAAGAAAATCACCTTTAAAAGTCAAAAGGAAATAGGAAAAGATATAGTAAATAAATAACATTTCTTTGCTCAAAGGAGAGGATTTGCTTACCCAGATATGCAGGGTGAAGAGGACCAGCCCCCTGAGCAGCACACACCACACTTTGCCATCTGCACCAGAACCACCCCAACCACACTTTCTGCTCTGGGGAACTGTTGTACACCCTGTGGCAGAGTGTTCTCAGGCTGTTGTCTGTCTGTCTTTCCCTCTGGGCCTGTCTCCATGTGCTTTAAAAATGGGGAGGGACTGAGGTCAGAGCTCCTCGGGGTCTGCACCTTCCCCTCCAGGAGCTGGCACTGCTCTCTGCCCTGTGGGGACCAGGGACAGCACCCAGGGATGGCTGGAGCTGTGGCAGGGCAGGGGCAGGGGGATCTCAGGGAAAGGCTCTTCCCCCAGAGGGTGGTGGGCACTGCCCAGGCTGCCCAGGGCAGTGGGCACAGCC
>JAWWEE010000142.1:17757609-17845930 GCA_035221455.1 Xenops minutus | reverse complement strand
CTGCCAGAGCTGCAGGAGGGTTTGGACAACCCTCTGAGGGACAGGGTGGGATTGTTGGGGTGTCTGGGCAGGGCCAGAAGTTGGATTTGGGTGATCTCGAGGGGTCCCTTCCAGCTCAGCACATGCTACAATTCTATGACAGAGCCAACACTCCACACCATCTCCAGACAACCCAGCCCTTCTGCCTTCCCTGGCTGCAGCCACCCCGGCTGGGGCTGTACTGGAGAGCCCCAGCCCCTCTGTACCTGGAGTGAGGCACATCAGGTAGAGCTCCTGCAGCACCAAAGCATTTGCCACTCCCCCCCAGTACTTTCTGCTGGGCTCAGCACCACACATAGCCGAAGTAAAGAATCAGTGAAACCTTTCACGTTTTTGACAAGAAATTAGAATAGAGCAGCACTTCTAAAGGGAAGAGGGATGCATAAAGAAATCTACGAAAAGCCCTTTCTGCCTTTACCAAAATATTGCCTTTATCTCTTTCTTCCCAGCCCTGGGAATCACAAACTCCATAACATCTCCAGGAGATGGAAATCCATATCAGGGGGAAAACTGAGACGGTTGTTTAAACAACAGTAAGAACTAATAAGGTGAGAAAATACAATGAATGAGGCTGTGCCGTGCTCGAAGCAGCAGGCAGGGGTGCATGTGCAGGAGATGGCTGAAGCTGCTGCAGCACTGGATAGGGAGGGGCTGCTCCTTGGCAGGGAAAGGCAGGGGAGGGTGGAATGCTCAGGAACTCCACTATCCCTTGCCCAACACAACACCATAGTTTAAAAAAAAATAAAAAGATGGAAAAACAAGGCAAGAAAAGATGATCTTGTCGGAGCACGTAATGGGGATTGTGAATAACTTGTATTTAAGTCATGTCCTTGTTTATTCTTTCGAACACACTTGTGGTGAGCAATCGTTCACCTGCTATAAATTAGAAGCAACTGATAAGTCTCCATTTATGAGTCTCCAGTCAACAGCACTCACACTAAAAAAAAAGGCAAAAGCAAAGCCATCCATAACCAACAGCATTTTTCCAGAGCTGGACCACATAGGAATGTTTCCAAAGCAGATATGCAGCACATTTCTTAAAAATTTAGCAGCTCAGAAAAGAGTCACAAAGGGTTAGGCAACTTTCACTCTCCATCCCTTCCATTGTTTCTCTGCGCCAGATCTGAGTTTAATATTTTAAAAAAGGTTAATCTGTGTGCTTGGAGCGTGTTCTTTTTAATCTTAATGAGTTTTGATTTTATACAGTGTAGAACCTCATCCAGAATAGCTTTAAAAATTGAGAGGAATAAGATCAGAGAGTTGAGACTATGAGGTGGGGTTTTATCCAGTGTATGACTAGATGTTTCCAACCAATATTCCGTGCAAAGGACAGGAAAAGGAGCCATTAAAAGAAAGTTTGTCACAGGAGATCTTCACAAACGTGTTACCTCTGCTGACCTTTAGATAAAGGTAAAAAGGTTAATGCAATAATTTGGAAATTATTAGCCTGAAAAAGGACCAGTGACCTTCTCAGGGTCGTTCCCAGATTTTTTAGCATAGCTTCCAATTCCTGGGAGATCATTTGAGCCATGCAGAGACCTTACTTAGTCAGAGTCAAAATATTTTTCTGCCTTTGTTGTGGCTCTCCAAATACATAAAATGTGGAGTTTCCTTTTGTTCCACCTCCACCCCAGCTGGGGAGGGTGCCAGTGTAGGCTTTCATTCATGGGACTACAGATTTTCCAGCCATAGGCTGGACCGGAAAGAATAACAATGGGGATTGACTTCTCCCTAACACGTCCTCCCCAGTTCTCAGGGTTTGATCATTGAACCATCAGTTCCCTCGGTGCAGGAAACTATGCAAATTCATTATACCCATTTACATCATCACCCCTTTTGGCCAAGGGTTTCCTCTCCCAATGGCAGTGTTGATAAAGGAGACCTAAAAGAAGGGGGCAGAACAAATCCAGAGCTCTGGGTCCCTTCCCAGCTCCTTCATTCACTTGAGATCCAGCTTGAGCAAGCAACCAGATTTATTTATGGCACAATTCACTTGTATGTTGGTGTAGAGCAGTCAAATGTCTCCAGGAGAGGTACAAGTCTCAGGCACATTCACAAAAAACCCTTTAGAAGTTGGAGGGGGTAGTGCCAACTAGGAAAGAAACACCCAAAGACACCTAAATAAGGGGAATTGCAAAGCAGGGCCTTCAGTAAGTCTGAATCAGAAATTCCTCACAACTTCAGCCCCTCAGTTTTTTCAGACCCAGAGCCTCCTAAACCCAAGTTCTGTCAATCTGTCTTTCTGCAAAACACACAAATGGGAGCCCTGAGAGAGAACCAAGAAAAATTTGCTGTAGTATTACAACAATCTGCTTGTGACTCAGTTTGTCACTGAGGACCAAGTTATTTTGTACTCCCCTCTGGAATACAGGCCATGTTTAATTCAAGGTTACATAGGCTGGAGACAGGAAATTAAGATAACCAAAATTTAAAGTCTACATTATATCAAAAATCCCAGATCTGTAGCCACTACCACACCCATAAGGAATTAGAAATCTAGTTAAGAACACAGTGATAATATTTTCACAGAGAGTTCACCATCAATATATCTCATTTCAATTTTTTATAAGTGATACTTTGAGGAAGGTCTGAAGACCATTTTCTGATGTCACTTTGGTTATTATTTTGTGCTTCTGAGCTAGAACTGATTTCTGAGAATTATACTAATGTTTTAATATTATACCATTAGTAAACTGCTTTTTTTTGCCAACGGACAACAAGGTGAGCATAGGAAGTCTGTCTGATTTGTATTTCTACAGTAAAACACAATGGAATCATTTCTGACCATGGCTGTAATTCAGTAAGACGAATGACTGTAATCCTCCCCTTGCTGACGAGCTTTCCCCTCATTAAAAGAGGCACTTGTTTCCAAGGTATTGAACAAAGATGCAGTAGCTAGATGAGAGAGCAGGAGAGAGAGGGGGGGATTGATGCTATTCACAGATTAACCTCACTCCTCTGTAGGGTACAGTGAGCAGTTGTGCTCTCTCACCTTTCCTGAATCCTGAACTCTCCATGGGCACTGGATCATGACCTGCCTTCCCCATGCACAAGGAGAGAGAGAACTTCACAGGCACCTTTTGGCAGCTCACTCCAAAGCCCCAGGCACAGGCAGAGTGGCTGCTTAACACACACTCCCCCTTCCTCTCTGCTTCTCCTGCCTCCCTGGTTTCCATAAAGAAAGTGGATTTCAGCTCTCAACCCAAGGCTTTGTGCCGCCCTGTTTCTGAGGCAGAGCCCACAAACATGCAAGAGGAAGGAGGATGTGCAGAGTGCACTGGAGCAGAGAGAGGGAGCGGGGCAGGACAGTCACCCCTTCAACCAGAAGGCTCTTGGCAGACTGAAGGAAGTGCCAGAATCAGATTTCTGAGTGAGCCAGGCCAGGCACTGCACAGCCTAGTCTGGAGGGCTCCCTCAGTATCTCCATTCAGTCAGGTTCAGTCCATCTGTCCAGCCCTAGAAACCTAAAATTCCTTTAAAACACAGCCTAACATCAGCTGTAGAGCTCCCTGCATCATGCATACCTGTGCACTTTGCAGAAAGGAAGAAGGGCCAGAATGTGGATGCAGCACAGACTGCTGTGAAAGAAGGGCTGCGATGATTTATCTGTGGCACTGTCTCATTACAGCAGAGCTGCTCCTTGCTCTCTGACCCACAGTGGTGGTGCCAGTGACCCTGCAAACCCAGGCTCCCAGCAGCCCTTTAATCATTTTCCTGCTCCAAGGGCTGTGCTTTTCCCCAGCAGTGAGAGGGAAGCTGAGGCCAGGATACCACCCCAGTGCCCTGCCAAGGCCAGGAGTCCCCAGGGAGACACACAGCACTATGCACAAATCACACACAGCAAGGAGCTGCAGGCTGACATGCACACCAGCTCCAAGCAGCTCAGATGATTTCTTTGCTCTCACCCTCCCCTGTGCAACTCCCAGCACTAACCCCAGTTCACTGGACCATGCTTGGTGTAACAGTGTGAACTCTTTTCCACCCAAGCTCCGTTAAAAAGGCAAATGGTATCTCAAGGAGCAAGCTGACCCCATCATCAGACCCTTTGGGAGTTGGGAGGGCAGCCAGCAGTGGAGCCAGCCAAAAGGCCTGAGCCAAGGGCAGCTAAGGAGCCAGCCAGGCAAATCCAAAGCTGCTGGAAAAATACATTCTGGAGCTTGGTGTCTGGGACCCTGAGCTACTACGCACACCCTGCTTCAGTGGATGTGGGTGTTGGCTGGAGCAGAGCAGCTCAGCAGAGAGGGTGAGAGCAAATGGGGCTGGAGTTACATAAGAAGCCTATTGACATTTTAGTTTTACTTGAAAGTAGAAAGTAGCAGGTATGTTTACCAGAACATATCTCCTTTTACAGTAGAAAGGTTTTTACAAGGAAAGGATGCGCAAGAAGGGATCACCCAATATACCCAGAACAGGCAATACAAGAAAAGTGGGATGTCCCTGTCTACTTGAAGTCCTGCCAAGCTTTGGAAAGTGTATTTTTCAGTCACTCTGGAGCATAATTGCTATATAAAGCCCATAGGCAGAAGGCCTTCACCAGCAAAAGCAGTAGAAAGGCAAGAAGATTTATTAGGATCACAAATTGTTATTATTAAAAAAAGAGGATCTGGAAGTGACGAAATAAAGTGAATTATTGATGATTTTTAAAATACAGTGTAGATGACAGGACACAAGATAACCCAGACATACAGGGTCTGTCCTGCAACAGATCCTGGGACTGAACTGCATTTTGAGAGACTTCTGTTGGGGGGATCACTGCTTCAACTCAGCCAAAGAGGACAGCACCATGACACCTGCCCACATCTGGGACCACTGTGGGAGAGCACATCAGTTTGAAACATCAGAGGCTGATCTCTAAGCTTGTTCAGTATCAGTAGATGGATAATTTATGTTGCTGTAAGGAAGGACTGTCCTGTTCTCAAGACGAGACCACAGGGCCTGGCAACCCCTAAGAAATTACTGATGGAACTAAAACCACTCAATTCTAGATCACAGTAAAGTTGTTTATAAAAAGCCTGCTCTGCGTCTACCTTTGCCATCAGGGCTCAGCTCATCAGTGGAAAGCTCTATTTCAATGGAATGCTGAGAATCTTGAAAAATCTTTGTTCCAGGGGTCTCTGCTCCCTTTTCTGGGGGAGCATTTTGCTGGCACTCTAGGTAAGAGAGGAAAAAAAACTATGCTCAGAGCAGCCACAAAAAAAGAGAATGCCATAAGGACCTTGGGAACCTGAAAAGTAGATGGAGGTATCTGTTACAGCTTTGGACCAAAACACTGTGTTAAGTCCATTGCCACTTCTCAAAGAGTGCAGCTTTTCACAGGCAGGACACCTGCCCAAGAGCTCAGACTAAGCTTTGGACTCAGCTCCCTGCCTAAGGGAACAGATGATTAGGACACGAGACAGCAGCCCTGCAAGCACAAAGAAAATGGCCTGAGTCTGAAGCCTACAGGAAAATAGAGGATGAGGTGCTTAGAAATTCTTCCAAAGACTGTCAGTGCTCACAGTGCTTCAGGTTGGAGTGAATTAGCACAGGTCAGGTGAAGGAGACTGCTGCACAAAAATATCCTGTAACACAAAACTTTGCTGCTGTCAGAAATGCTCTCTTTAATCATTAGTACTTTAGCAAGAAAACACATGTGCACATACACACAAGTTTAACGTTTCTCTGAAAGTCTGATCTCTTGTGCTTCAGACCAAATAGAAAACATAGAGCAGGCCAAATTCTGACCAGAATCTGCAGCAAAGTTCAGCTGATCTGTGGTGTTGAAAGCCCATTGCTGCTTAAAATGAGTATTTTACAAGGCAGTGAAAAACTTTAGATAAACACAGGCAACTGTTGCTTTGGCGAAGAAGAGACCAACTCACTTTAGAAATATTACTCCTGCTTTGTGCTCCCAAGGGCAAGGAGACAACACCACCATCCAGAAGACACTGGGACACCTGACAGGAGAATGCTAGAGCTGTCAGAACAGAGCAACAGCAGCCTGGAGTGAGCAGGAGGATGAGAGACAACTGGCAACACCCAAAAGTGGACAAATCTCCATAAAAACACAGAATGAAGTGAAAGAATGGAGATGCAATCACAAATTTCCTTGTGCTGAAGAACTACCTCTGCCCAAAGACCCAGGGGTGGCAACTTCCAGCTCTTTGCTGAAAGATTCCCCATTATTTCACTTGCTAAAGCCTTGGAAGTGACTTTGCAGTGGCTCTCCAGGGACATCCAGCTGGTTTCATCCACACTGCTCAACACGTGTTTGTGCTTCCCACGGCGCCAGTGCCGCAGTGTTTTTCACTTAAACATTAATCATGAGGAAAAATCAAACCCAAAAACATCACAAAATGTAGGGCACGTCCATTCACATGGAAAATGTGGTCAATCTTTGCAATATTTGCTTGGGTAAAATTATACATTTAAGCTAAGAAGGCAGGAAAGAAGGCAATAAAGCCATTTTTGAAAGTGCAAGTCTTCCTCACCAATGCCAAGAGTCACAGATGATTACTGCTTGTCTCCTATAATTTTTTATTTTGGGGTTACTATTAACAACAGTTACATCAAGACCTGGAAAAGCAGTTTTTCTAACTTTAGAAACAAACAAAAACACACTCAGATGTAGTTCATGTCTGTACTCCTGCAAGGAATAAAGCACTAGAGCTTTGCTGAGGCAACTGGGCAGCAAAAAGGCATTTACCAGCATAACTTCACAGGCTAGCAACTTCAGAGCCACTCTAGGTCAAAGAAAATCAACTTGTACTGGTTGATACAACTTATAATGGAGAATAAATGCAGAGTATTTAGTTTAATGACTGTAGTCCATGTAATTAACCATAAACTGCATGGCTAACCAAACATTTAACAGCAACATTATCAGACATCAACATGTTCCATTTTGGCCTAAGGAAATGGATGTATTTCTGCCTTCCACATAAATTTGCCAATTTGCATCTAAACCAAAACACACAGACAGATCTGGAACAAAAAAACCCTCCAGACTTTTCATGGAAGTGGTAAATAATGCATTTCCTAATCAGCTGAATATGTATTAAAGCTGGAACTCCCCAGAACTGGACTGGGCAGACACAAGTCTTGGTGAAAGGATTGTAGCAGACACATGGAGTTTAATGCTAAACACATTTAAGTAAAAAGGGATCAGTTACTGAATCAGGGTGGCAGAAAAGGGACCATAAACTTCCTTCCTGGGTAATCACATGCTACAAAGAGCTCCAAAGTCTCTCTGGATGTACTGGACCTTATGATCAAATAATTCACAGTCGTGGGAGTCAGTATGAAATCCCTGGTGCAAGAGCAGATAAAAGGAGCTACTGATTCTCAGCAAACCACAGAATAGTTTGGGTTGGAAGGGACTTTAAGCTCATCCTGTTCCATCCTTGCCATGGCAGGGACACCTTCCACCAGCCCAGGTGTCTCCAAGCCCCATCCACCCTGGCCTGGGACACTTCCAGGGGTGGAGCAGCCACAGCTTCTCTGCCCAACCTGTGCCAGGGGCTTGCCCACCCTCCCAGGGAAGAATTCCTTCCCAATATTTGACCTAAACTGTCCTCTATCAGTGTAAAACCATTTCCCCTTGCTCTATCACCACATGCCTCTGTTCCAAGTGCCTCTCCAGGGCTCCTGTGGGCACTGGGGGGCTGCAATAAGGTCCCCCCAGAGCCTTCCCATCTCCAGGCTGAACATCCCCAACCTCTCAGCCTTTTCTCACAGGAGAGGTGTTCCAATCACCTTCATGGCCCTTCTCTTACAGATCAGTGTTTCAGCTTGCTTTTCCCTGTTCTGGCAACCACTGAGCTTGTCAGAAAAGGAAACAGATCCTCTTAAACTCCCCCCAGCTAACCAAACACTGCCTATAAGCAGTTCTGGAAGCAGCAGTAGAACACCACCAGCTCTGCTTTCCTCTGAAGGGGTTTTTGCACATTGCCATGCACACCTAACAACCCTGTTCAGCAACAGCTACCAAAAAAAAGTAAAAATAAAATTGGAAGAGTCCAGTCTCCTGCAAGGAAGATACAGCTGGACCATGAGGATGACTCTGGGTGTGTGTGTGGCTCCTGCACACGCAGCCCTCACATCCGCCCAGCTGCACAAAGGACTCATGGAAAAGCAGAGATCCACCCAGACATGTACACCACCAGTGAGAGGGCCCTGAAGGAGCTGATGAATGAAAAGTACTCAGGGTTGTGAACTTACATGTGATTTCCACTGTTTAGGGAATAAGGCTGACCTTTCTGTTACCATGCAACCGAGGAAAATGGGAACAGAGAGCGTGTGTCACCCCAGCAAAGGGCTTGAGTCAGCTCTTGCTCAGCATCCTATGGACACATGTCCTCAGTTAAAGCTGGTCCCCTGCCAAGGAAATAATATCTAGTCTGAACTATTTCTTTCTGAAAATCAGATGAAGGAACTTGGGAAGAAAAGAAAGGTTTTATCGTCTTGATACACCAGTACAAAAGTCAGCCAAAACATAGGAAATAACACTTAGACCTACAGAGACAAATGAACCATAAGTACATCAGAGTATTCTCCCATCAGTTTCCCCAAGTGATAAATTCCCATCAAAATTCAAGAATCAGAGCCTGATATAAAATGAAAAGTGGTGAATGAGCTTTATAAACCCACTAAGATGAACTCTAAGCATTTCATCATCCACAAAAGGTAGTTATCTCATACAATAAAAGAAAATTTAGGACATAAAAGGCATGTTCTGAAATTCTGCCAATATGTTGTATTGCCTCTTGTTGTTTATGAAGGCAAAAGGGCAACTGAACCAATTTTATGGCTGCAATAAGAACTTCCAAGTAAATAATCAATCTATGCAGAGAACTTATGTAGGAGGAAATTACATAAGAAGGATAAAAATCTGCATTTCCAACAGACCTTTATTCTGCTCAGTGTGAGTAAATCATTAGGATTCTTTGCATGTGCATTTTCACAAAGATGATTGTATTAAGCACCACTGAATTTTTAGCTGTTTAGACACCCTGCACCTGCAAAAGGAGCTGCAAGGAGCAGTCCTAGAGACACCACTGAGCCCAGGAAGGTGCCAGAGAGTTACCCCTTTAGCCAGGGCTCTGCTCCAAGGCTTCAGCTGCTAAAGGAGTCTGAACACTCTGGGAGTTCCCATTACCTGTGAAGACACAGAAATCCCAGAGGGGTCACAGCAATCACATCATTGAGAGAGCCCCAGACCAATTAGTGCTGAAGGAACTAACCATCCTCTTTATAACCAAATGAACCCCTGTTGAGGGTAATTTAGGCAGCAACCTTGAATTTATATAAATATTTAATGTTTGATATGTCATGTTTCACCAAACAAGAAGTGGTTCCCTGTGCTGGGCTTTGATCTCAAGGCAGTGGTCACTTCCCTTACACATCATTTCAGGTTTTGCAGCTGATTTACATCACCTTAAGGTCTCCTCAGCTCCCCAAACCCTCTTGCAGGCCTCTGACCTCAGGAGAAAATAGGGGATCTGCTGAAACGGGATGGCAAATTAATAAGGCTGGACTTCCACGACTCAAAATTACAGCAGTATTTACATTGATGCATAATTACACAGCCACACAATACAATGTATTGGTGATTATGTCACACATAATTAACAGTAACTCTGCTGCCTTTTCAAAGACAAATCTGTCAATGGCTTGGATTTTACAGTGTTCAGACAGCGGGTTTATTTATTTAAGAATTATTTGTGCACTGGTAGATATATTAAATGGCAACAATTACTTTTTGATTAATGGCTAATAGCGCTACATTAGTACAAAATGGATTTTGAGGTGTTTTCAAGGTATTGCAACTCCCTGGGAAATCTCTCCCTCATTTTTTGGGTAGTGAAAACAATCAGCACCAAAAAGTAACCTGAGGAAAATGTTCTCAGGTAGGAAAACACCACTCACTCTATTAAAATACCATTTTTAATAAAAAAAGTTTCCCTTCTTTGAGCTACTTCATCTCAAAAGCCATTTTGTTTGCAAGTGGATCCGTAAGACAGTGGAAGACCTGGGAAGAATCTCCAGTACTAATGGCCAAGTTTTCAGCAGCTCAGCTGAATTTCAGCCTTTGCTCTCCCCAAACAGGAGAACAGGATCACAGCCAGAAGCCTCTAAATAGTACAAACATTTGCGCACTTTTACAAGGCAGGTAAAAACCTAAATTATGTTGCTAATTAATTTTATATTTCCTTTGGGTAGCCAAAGAAACCTGGAGCTATTCAGCATGCATTGAGTGAAGGGGTTTGCCAAGTATTCAGGTATGTTATTACCAGAACCAGCCAAAAGAACTGAGCTCATGCTTTCTGCAATACCTACAGGGGAAAAGAGTCAAATTCAAAGTGAGCTCACGCAAATCAAATATCTACATGAGGCAGAAGGGGAGAAAGGAGCACCAAAGCACCCGAGACATTTAAATGCATGTAAAAACCCTTAAAACTAACATTTCTCCAGAACCAAAACAAAACCAAGACTGCAGTTTGATGACAGCAAGTACCAAAGTACTCCAAAGAAAAACATGGAAAAGAAATTGAGGACAAAACCTGATCACCTTGCAGAAGAAAGGTGTGGTTTGTGCTACACACGCTGCCCAAATGAGACTTAATTGATTTCTGTAATTGAGCACAGCACAATAAGCCAAACTTTCCTACGTACCTGCTCTGTGTAGGTGTAATGCCCTGGAGAGAAAAAGACAGGCAGGACATTAAATAAAATATTTTTACCTTCAAAGCTGCTTCCCTGTCTCCTTTTAACCTGCAGAGTCTGTTTTGTTCTCCTTAAAAAGATCTTGTAATTCAATTGAGGAACATCTGTGTTCATATCAACTTCTAAGACACTTCAACCCTGATTACCATACACAAGTATTCACCTCCCTCTTCACCCACCAGCAAAAAGACTCTTACTCAATTCTCAGGGCACAAACAAAAGCCAGCATGGTTTTCTTCTTAACCAGTGAACAAGTTAAGCTCTTCAGTTGATGTAAATTCGGTATTGTTATTAACCAGAATATGATTAATTAAGAATAAATTTTAAAAGTAGATCTTTATAAATAAAGAAATAATCCTTTTTCCCCACTCTGAGCCTTCAATCACCAGTTGTCTCCTTTGTTTAGGCAGCTTTCCCCTCCCAAGAGGACACTGCACAACTGCACAGGTGACTCCTGCCCTTCCATCCCAGCTGGCTGTGGAGGGCAGTGAGGGGGTGTCTGCACTGCTGGCATGGAGAGGTGTGCTAAACTTATCTAAGTGCACTGACATTGCAAGGTTGTTTTACTCTTTTTAAGGCATTGGAGCTGTAAATTTCCTATTCTGAATAGTATCAGAAACAACCAAAACCCCTACACATTCCAATGCAGTTTCTATCAGTTCCACTCTCTCAGGCTCCTGTTCACATCTCTTCATTTTAGTCTATACTTCTCACCCAAACTGAATTTAACTTTGCAAAATATCATTTGAGTGTGGTGTCAGGACAGCCCCTGTCTGTCTCTTTGCCTCTCCTGTGGATAAAGAATATTTCTGATGGCACATCACAGCTGTGAAGTTTCACGTGTTAGCTCCTGGTGACACATCTGCTGCAGTGAGGGTTTGCTGGGCTGTTCTTTTGGGGGTTACTTAGTACACTCCTTAGACAAAGAGGAGTCAGGTGGTGTTATTTAGCCCAGAATTATGTTTGAGGTTATTCAAAATAGTAGCTCCTTATTGACAGCCCCAGCTTTCCTGTCAGAAGTCTCATGCAGAGTGGCAGTCGAGTGTTTCTGCAGTCACAGCATGCACACATTCATAAGTAATGCCTTGTGGAGACACACAACTACCTAAGAATCTACTACATGGATCTATTGCTTATCAAAGCATGTCCTTACTTACAAGATTTCTAGTCTTTGCATCCTAAATCACTCTCAAAATGAATCTCAGAGTCAACACTGCTCTCATCTCATCATTACAAGTGCTAAGACAGCTTTAGCTTTGATCATCAACCAAGGGAATCCCTACAGAGGCACATACACAGGTAGCAACTACATCCATAGGCCAGCACAGTCTCCTTACTGTGCTGGAAAGTAGATTAAAGAAATAGCAAATCCACCTCACAACTTAATTCTACTTTAAAAGGGTGGTCAATATTTTAAGTTGCATTCTTTAAAGGTTTTAACAATTTATTCCACCCCCTATTGCAGCATATTTTCATAAATACCTCTGCTATTTCCTTCAAAGGAAAAGGAAAAAAATCCCAAACACCTTGCTCCACCTACTCTTCAATATTTGAATTTCAAAGGTTTTGGCCTCTTTAACACAAGCAATTCAAGAGTTAGCATTTATCCAGCCAAACATTTTGGGTCACCCTTTTAAAATTGGATCAATCATATATCATTGAATTGCCTTTAACTGGTAGAATTCCATTCAACTAAAAGAACTTCACTCCTGTTCAGGGAACACGCAGGTTCAATTATCTTCACCTCTGAGTTTTGAGAAGTGAGAAATCCCTCCTAATTGCTAAGAACCTGGTGCAGGGGGCTCCACATGTCCCATCCTGCACCCTGTGGCCCCATCGAAGCCTCGTGCAGCAGTTCCAGACTCTGAGAGGGCCAATGTTAACAAGGTGCAGTCCAACTCCACGTGTTGGGAGACACAAGTAACCAGCTGGGACAAATGGCCTTGAAATCCCGTGCTTACGGGAAAGTGAAGTCATGTGTGTCACCCCCCACTCCTGCTTCAGGGTCCCTGCAGAAATGGGTCTGTCACTGCTCACACGTCTGGGCTCGAGGCAACACTGCTCCCGTGCCAAGAGCGTGTGGAATGCACAGAAAGGTCAAGGCTGGGAATTTATGTGTTTCACAGTTATTTAGAAATTACGGGAAAGGGAACTTGGCTACTCCTGGCACTGCACAGGTGGAGGGAACTCGGCGGGTCAGACGTTTCCAATCAACATTCCACTTGATCGGGAGCAATGGCTCTGTGCATGTGATGATTAGACCCAAAAAGGTGGTTCAATGCAGGGAGGAAAACTAAGGGATCACCTTCAAAATTCTTTCTTTGCACCACCTTTCCAACAGTAAAGTCTAGGCTTTATGTTAGAGGGCCGTTATCTTAAAGATAATTAATGATAAAATATTTGGTCTATGCATGTAAAAAGCTAAGAATATTAGTCTAAGTTTTCATTTGGTTATACTCTTCAGTGGAAGAAAACCACTCAAAGTCATCACAGAAGTGTCATTTTTGCTCCTAACTGTACAATGAGTAAAATGTTCGTGAAACTAAATGGAAAACTCACTGGCTGCTCTATCCATAAGCAAACCTGGACTCCCAAACCTTCAAAGTCTATGTATTGTCATTGAGTGGAAGAGAAATGGGCTCAGCACAGCTGCTTCCAGTTGTTTAAATTAACAGGTAAGTCAGGGCAGCACTTTGAAAAGGCTGAGGCTGCCAGAGCAGTGCAAGCCAGCAGAGAACTGTTGTTCTAGAGCAGGAGATCCACCTCACTGAGACTGGAATAAACATGAGGAGCTGGGGTCTCTACTCCTGCCAAGGTGCTGTTGGTAGCAGACAGCACAACTGGGCAAAGGAAGTCAGCACAAAGACATGTCTCAGGTACCACTTGGGCTGCACAGCAAAGCCTCGTGCACCACTACAGAACCTCCCCCAGAAATACCACAACATTCATCCAGAGAGGGACAGGAGGACAAGAACAGGACATGGCACAACCAGAAGCAAAGTGGATGATAGAGGGAATTAAGGAAACGAGAGAACACACAGTAAGAAAAAGGAATAAGGAGAAGAAACAAGCCAGACAATTATCCCAGGTACATGTCAGGCTGGCTCTGGACTGCTGTCACTTACGTGGCACTGTCACACCTACGTGGCACTGTCACCTTTTTGTGCTCCCAGTATTATACCTCTTAAAAACACTACTCCACACCACAGTATTTTGGGAATTAAACACAGTAACGAATGCTACAGCATTGAAATTAAGGAAAGAATTTTTCTTTCTGAACAAAATAAAGGACTAAAAAGTCCTTCTGAGATGGTGGCAGTTCCAAAGAGTGTCCCAGCGTGGCTTTGCAGAGCAGCACACGCAGCTCTGTGGGCACAGCAGCAGCCTTTCCACACAACAGGGTGTGCTACTCCAGTAGTCATCTGTCAGTGCCTGGAAAGTTGAGAGTGTCTGGACAGCACAGTGCTGGGTAATGTGAGACAGATGATTTCACCTTTAGGTCTCCGGTTCAAAAAAATTCAGCCCAAAAAGTGTCATCACCTGATAGTTTTTACTACTTCTATTTACAGTCCAAAATTTCCCAGAGGGCCAAACTGAGATCAAGACTTTCTACTCCCTCCCTCCTTGTGTTAGGGATTGTGTCTAAACTAAGGACCAGACCTTCTCTCTACAGATCCCAGGTTATAAACAGACCTCAGATAGGAAGGAACAAGCAGGGGAGACACAAGTGCCTTGTCAAAATTCAGTGGGTCCAGCTCCCAGAATGATTCTTATCGTGCTTTTTGTGTCCTGAGAGCTTCTCCAGCCTGCCCTGAAGGTAAAATACCTGTGTGTGCAGCAGGATCTGAGCTCCAGGATGCATCAACCTCACTAGACAAGTCCATATTATTCTTTCAGGCCATGGGAATAGGGCTGATACCCTGCAGAGCACTGGGCTCACTCTGCAGAGACAACCAGTGCACACAGGGAGCACATCCAGGGTTCCCAGACACCCAGAAACAGGGACTGAGCCACCCCTCAGAGTGTCTGGGAATTACAGGCAGAGGTTTAAATCAAAAAACCCAACCTCAGAGCTCATTTTTACCTAGACAAAGTACCCATATCCGAGATGTCTGAGAAAGTTTGTCTCAACAGTTTGATTAAAAGGAGCAGGAATTCGTGCTCCCACTCTGCTCTCCTAAAACAGGACCAGCTCTGATTATAATTAAATATAACATCAGAAAAGCAGCCTTTGCATGAATCTCCTCCAGCTCCAAAGTTGGCCTTTGCAGGTCAGGCTGGCAGGGTGGGCAGGAATCCTGCTGAAGCTCAGGTTAGAGTATCCACCAAGAACTACTCCCGGCCACCAGGCTCAGTGCTCAGGGAAATCACACCCTTTTCTCAGGGAGATAATTATTTTAAAAGTTTTAGAAAGAAAATTAAAGCCTCAAAAATGAGGGAACCCTTTTGGAGGAAAACACCAGCATCAAAGAGCTCTGGGTTATCTCTCTGTACATATATATATAAATGATCATATTATATCTCTACATAATAAACCAGCTCATCTCCCCCCTCTGCAGTAACAAGCAATACTTCTTTTTCCCCTGAAATTACTTCAATTCTGACATCTTCACTGGGGACTAAATAACATGTGACCTTATCTCACTTAAATCTGGTATTAATTTTAACAAGAAAAAAAAAAGAGTTTATGAAATTCAGGAGCTTTGGGTAACTGGGGGGATACAGGTCTGTCTCAAGGGGTACCATATGGACTTCATTTTCCTGATATTTTCCCCCAAATTCTAAGAACTACAGTGACTTTTTGCTCTAAGGTGGCACAAAAGTGTAACTCCAAATCCTGCCTAGAAGGAGCAGGGGTCTGAGGCAAGAGAAATCTGGAATACTGGAACAACAATTGCAAAACCTTACATAGGCTTGATTTCTTTCCAAGCTTTTTCATGCAACTTTCAGAACCTTTAAAATAATAATTGCCTTTTTCTTTGAAAAATAAGTATGATCCTATTATGGAATATAGATAAAGCCAAATTCTGCTTCCAGTTATGCTTTTAAGCGTGGAATGAAGTACAGGAAGTTAAACTGCTGTGACCTTAACTCTAAAAACTGATCCCTAGTGAGACCTTTGAGATAATTCATCAAAAAACTGATTCTTCAACACCGACTTTCTGAATTTCACTGGGAAGGACCCCTCCATCCTGAAGACATTTTCATCTCCTCTGTCTTTTGTTGTTTGTTTTCTCCAAAAATACTCCCATGGCACCAAGCAGAGACTGTTGCATGTCCATGCCTTCAAAAGCAGGGAAGTCTTAACTGGAATTAGTATTAATGATGGTGAGGACAACGTGGACACACACACCCCCTGCTGAGTATTTTAGAGGTACATTAATCAGACATGCCTCACTTATTCCACAGCTTTACTCTTGCTACTGAAGAAATAAAGTTGTCCTAAAAAGCACTTAGTTTGGTATGTTTAACACCTTCCCTATTAACCTGATTGGGAGAGAGAGAAATAACCTCAAAAGAACAAAGTTTGATTTGCAAGTCTTTTCCTCTACTTCCTTCTGTAGATCAGGTGCAACACCAAAGAAAACCTGACTGTGGGACCTCAAAAGAGTCCAAGGCCAGGTTGGATGGGTCTTGGAGCAACCTGGGATAGTGGAAGGTGTCCCTACCCAGGGCAGGGAGTGAAGTGAGAATCTTTAAGGTTCCTTCCATCCCAAACCATTCTATGGATCTGTGACAAATGTAGTGAGTGTAAACAAACTATAATAATAATAAAAAAACTAGAATAAATCATCCACATCTGTAAGATGAGACCTCTTAGTAAAACAGTATTTTGAGAAGTGGTTATTACCTTGTTTCCTAAATCTGGACATGAGCTAGGCAGAGTTCACATTCTTCCTCGGCTGTGGGTCATCCTGAAGCCAGTGTCATCAGCTGTCACAGCTTCTACCAGCAGGCTGACCTGTCTCCAAGAGCATGGCTTTCTACTGGTAGGAAAAATGATGCCACCTCACCTCTCACAGCAAGCCCTGCACCATGTCAAAGCCAAGACAAGCACCTTTTCCTACTGCAATCAAATGCAGTGCACCTTCAATTCATGATAGAACAAAAATTCAGGTTCAAAAAATACCAAACAGGGGCTTTGAGAAGGAAGGACTCCCTACAGAGCATCTCTCCCCTGTGCCACCAAAAACCCCCAAACAAGTGCAGGAAAGGCATCCTGCTGGACTATTAAAGATCTTGGAGCCAACAGTCAACACATTAGGTAACCTCATTACCCACTGCCTAGTGCCAAAGGCAAAACAGGTGTGAGGATCCCAAAGCAAGAGGAAAGCACAGCCTGTTAATAGAAATCTGCAATTTTAAGGGCATTAAAATATTTCCAAATGTTCAGAGAAAAGCCTCCCAGTGGAGCAGACGTTTACTAATGGAAAGTAAAAGAAAAATGTGAATTACTGGAAAGGGGCATCATTTTTAAGACACAGCTTGATTTTCCCCTTTTTGAGTTCAGACTATTAACACTGACACTTCAGGGCCTGAGTTTCCTTTTGTGCCCCAAAGTGAGGAACAGGAAAGAATAGTCACTGTGGGTTTTGTGTCACATTACTAAGTTTATCATTTCAGGGGGATGGAACACTATGGCCTTTTGGAGACCCAATAAATGAGACCATTCCCCAGCAGAGATCATATTTCAATTGCCACCTTGTCCCTTCAGTTTCCACTAATCCACCGTTTCCAGTTCAGACCTGGAAGTAACTGGTGTCAGAAATAACTACTAATCAGCAGCAAATTCTGGTGAAGCTACTGGAATTACACAGCTGCAGACACAAAGTGAGAACCAAACTTTTTTTGCTTGAGCCACCACTACAATCAAATCCAGGAATCTGTATCTGGTATATTGAAATATCTGGGCAAGAAAGTAAAGACTAGGAGAATTCCAAAAGTCATGGGTTTACAACATCACTACGTTTCCTCAGACATTTCATGTCAGAATTTAGCTGAATTTCATTTTGTCCATTCCTTCAGTCCCCACACTGGAATCACACAGTTCCCTTTACTACAGGGTACATAAACACCCTAATAGGACTCTTACTAGGGGGAACATCTGTACCTGAAGGGAACCCTGTACCTGAAAGTCAAAATCCCATAAGAATTACATATTAACACTGTCAATACTTTTCACCTTCAGAACACAACAATGCAGTCTGATCAGTCTTTACCAGCCATGCTAACTGACTGGCAAGAATCCACATACAGAAAGTGAAGGGCAGACAGGAGAGCTTCAACAGCCAAGACCCAAAGCCCACCTTCCCCAGCATCCACTGTACTGGGGGCAAGGGAAAGACAAACAGGACTGGGGCAAGAGAGCAAGTGGTGAAGGTTTAACAGTGACCAGGGAGGGATCTCAGTGTAAGAGCTGCTATTTGTGCCCAGGCCCTCAGTGTTTCCAGCACTCTCTTCCCAGAGAGCCCCAGCCCCCGAATCCTGCAGGAGCACACCGGGGACTGTGCTGTCCATTCGCAGCTCTCAGAGAACACAAAGCAGTTCAACACCTCCCCAGCATCCCAGAGTGGGCTGATCAGGCACATCCCAGATTAACACAGCAACCTCTAGGGCAGGACAGCGCTAACCCCCCCACTTCTCTAGGGCAGGACAGCGCTAACCCCCCCACTTCTCTAGGGCAGGACAGCACTAACCCCCCCACTTCTCTAGGGCAGGACAATGCTAACCCCCCCACTTCTCTAGGGCAGGACAACGCTAACCCCCCCATTTGCTGTCTCACACATGCACAAATGTCCTTCTGGAATAGGACCAGAGCATCCAAAAAGTTCACAGAAAATTATTTCTCTCCCCTGGGAAAATTCGAGGTATTTTAATTTCCTTGGCTCATCTGATGCTTTTCCCTCTGTCAGAAATGGACTCTCACTGTGCCTCCTATAACCCAGGACAGAGAAATCTAACAAATTGCTCAGAAGAGTGGTTTAAATGGAAAACTCAGAGCAGTGGAGCCTGGTTCCCAACCTCAGCCGTGCCACTGCTCGCCACGGGTAGGTTTCTTGGGATTGTTTGCTGAAACAATTTAGCAGCACATTTTGCACATTCTTTCCTTGCCTGCGAGAAATGTGAACAAAAGTTGGAAGTTTCATTACCTACTTATAAACCCTCCAAGTCCCTGGATGGAAAAGGCTGTGCCAGCACCAAGTGAGCAGCCCCTGGTTCCAGAGGGTTCTGCTGTGCCAGGGGTTCTCACACAGCCACTGGGGGGAACAGTCACCTGGGAAGGAAACAATCCTGACTGCAGATCTGCTCCTGGAACAGCTTCCAGCAGGTACATCTGCTGTTTAACAGGCAAGCACCAGAATTTCATTTACCATTTAACAAGAACAAAGTTTCCTACACTTTTTCCACCCTTCCACTATCAATCTGCTCCAGCACCAACCTATGTGTCATTATTTCCACAGAGTCATGGAGACTTTTACTAAAAAAAAATTTTTCCAGAAGTTTTTGTTGAAACAACACTTTGAAGACAATCTATGTACAACTCAAACACCACTTTTTTTTTTCCATCTCTCTGTATTTCTGCTGGCTTTTAAGAACGTTCTTTCAATTAAAACTCTGGTCAATCAAAAAATGTGACAACTAGAGTCTCAAGAGGCATCTGAAGCAAGTTCTACATTTCCAATGATGCTAACTGTACTTCAGTGTGTTTCAAAACAGCTCCTTCAGAAGCTGTCAAACCACAAAATTAGAAAGTAATTAAATATATATATAAAGCAGCACTGAGGAAAGAAGTATAATCTCCACATACTGAGCTTTCTCATGTGGATTCAGTGTGATAAATCCACTCCTGTTATCCCCCTTGCACAAAGGGTGGAAGGATTGCCATGGACTCAAGGAGAACTTTGAAAGGGACTGAAGAGACAGCCCAAGGACACGACAACACTCCTGGCTCTTGATGTACCTACTGGCAACCTTCCCACTCAAGAATGACCCCTGAACACACACTGGGGTTAGAGCCTTTCAGAAGGAAATTCCAGCCAAACAAAGTGCAATGGAAATCACAGAGAAGCCGAGGAAAGGCTGGCAGAGACTCTGCCCTTCACACACACTGCCCGAATGTTTCTCTTGACTGACTCTTCTGCTGAAATGAGTTCATATGACAAGCCTGATTTTTCCCTCCACAGATCACCACGCTTTTCCAGCACAAATAACCCGCAGTATAAATCATATACTTGCTGAAATGCTTAGATTGGCATGTTATCTCATGTAAGAGCAAGGTACCAAGATCTCAGTTGTAGAAATGTGGTATTTTTTTGTTAGGCAAATTGCACTGGTTTTTTCTTTATGTAATGCTTCTGTAGGATATTCAACATTTTTTCCCCTCCTCTGATAAAAGATATAGACTGATAACTCAGTTTGTAGATAGTGTTCTTCACTCATGTATTTCAAAACACAGATAATTATCACCAATTTAATAATGAAAATCCTGGTACAAAGATCTTTCTTCTCATTCCAACAGGAGAACATGGAACAAAATTTGTGAGTCTGAACACTCAGTTCAGTATGTTCTCCAAATAATTTACATCCCATTATAAAATAATTAGACTGGCTCAGACTACAAAATGACCTTAAGGAAAGTTCAGGAATTTTGGGTCCTAGGATGTGTACCAGACTCCCACGCCTGCTCAAAACAAGTCTTAACATCAACAGATCAGTGAACACTGAAACTGAAAAATTCTGTGTGCCTTTAGTCCTATTCCCTCCTCCAATAACCTCAGCATTTATTTTCTCTAAGACAGTCCTTGTTTCAGCATCCCCTTTCCTTCCTTCCTTCCTCCACTCACATCTCCCAGGCTCTCCAGCTGCCACCCACACAGCTTGGTTGGGGAACAGGCAGCCTGTGCATCATTTCCACTGGCTGACCAGAGAGAAACTGGGAGCAGCTCGTTGGCCAGGTGATGCCTCAGAACAGGTAACACTGGAATTCTGGGCACTCCTACTTGTGGAAGTGCAACAATCCACCCAGATTTCCTTTGTTCAACTCTTCTCCACAAAACTCACAGCAACTTAACTCCCTCAAGATGCCAAGGTTTAAAAGAACATATGATATCATCCTGTCTACAGACAGGGGTGGAGGGAGCCAGGATAACAGTGCTCACACACATCACCAGGCTGCCATAGCAAGGATGAGTGTTCCATGAGTAGGACGAGAAGAAAGCTCTGAATTTCCTCACAGAACATGCAGTTTAGACAGGGGAGCAGTGAGCCAACAGCTGTAGCTTAAGTAACTAAATTGCCCACAGAAGGTTGAAATGGCATCACTGAGGCTTTGGAGAGCAGGTGAGTTGGAAGTGCTGGAAGAAAACCAGGTGCAGTTTGGTTCTACTCACACAGAGGGCAAAATGCCTCAAGAAGCCATCCATCCTTATGTGTTGGGACTCAGTTCACCATGAGAGACCAGGGAAAACAGAGAGGCAGGGTATGAAATCAGCATCAGACACAGAAGGACCTGCTGGAGCAAGTCCAGAGGAGGCCACAAAGATGCTCTGAGGGCTGGAGCCAGGCTGGGAGAGCTGGGAGTGTTCACCTGGAGGCTCCAGGGAGACCTTGTTGTGGCCTTTCTGTACTCAAAGGGGGCCTGCAAGAAGAATGGACTGTAGTTCTGACACCAAATTAAAAGGTTAAAACTCCAAATCAGTGGGGAAGAAAAGAGTCAATTATAAATAGGCTCTGAAAAATCTGCTTGCTGCATGTCTTATAGTCTTTATTCATAACTGCCCACCTTATTTATCACTGTCTTGTCTTACTTGAAGTCATTAAACCTTTAGGTAGAGGGGGCTTTTGTTACCTTACAGATACTGTGTTTTTTTTTCTCCCCACTTGAGTAAAATTATTAAATGAACCAGTTTCCCTTTAAGAGCTGGATGGCCCTGCCAGCTTAGCCAACATGAAGCATTTCCAAAGAAGTTTCTTGCTCATCGCAGTGAGGAATGAAATATTTTAAAACCCCAAACTTCAAAATCCCAGATGGTCTTGAAGTTCTTTTAAAATAAGCTCCGTGAGTTTACAGTCAAATCTGCCCAAGAAAACCTTCTAATGGAGACTGAAAACTATAAATGCTCTCAGTTTATTAAAAAATGATTTGACACCAGCACAGACTATTTCAATTTTTTTTCCTCACATTGCAGAGCTAGAAACACTTCTCAAAATATTTGCTTTCAACAAAGTGACAGCAAACCCTCAAGAAGTGTTATGTATGAGCCAGCATTTGAGGGGGTTTTGTTATATTTCATATTATATTGTCTGTTGAATAAAATGTTTTAAAAACATTAATGTAATATAGAATTTCAGACTCTTAATCATTTTGACAGGTTTTCTGAAACTCTTCAGAGCAACATTTGAGTAAGGACCCCTTGCAATACACAGCCCTGAAACAGGGGCAGGGCTGGGGGAAGGGGAGAGGAGCCTACAAAGGTCTCTGCTCTAAAACACATGCATTCATTAGGGGAGAAAAATGCCTCGAAATTTGGCACTAAGAGGGCTGTTTAAATGAAGTCTGCCTGAGGGGATAGCCCCGACTTGCACTCTTACCAACGGGATGGATATCATGTGAACGTTAACAAGAATTACGTACCAGGTCAAAAATCTCTGTGCAGGAAAGCAGAGCCCCGTGCCACGCTCTGCACGGCTGTCCACGGGGACAGCTCTCTGCACGGATGCACAAACACCCAGACAGGAATGGCAACAACCTGGAACCAAAACCACTGTATTCTGCACTTTCAGGATGCTCATTAAGAGCAAATCCAAGCTTCATTAACAAACAGTGTTTCAGGTGAGCTCATTTGGAACGCTGGTTATCTCATGCCTTAAAGTTTTTCAGTGTGTCTTCATCCCAATGTATCCTCTAAATTTTAGAGCTACATTCAAGTCTTGCATCTTAGCTGTCCAAAAGGACTATTTATTCCTTGACATGCCAGAGTCCACATGCAAATCTGTGTGCTCTCATCTGAAAATCGAATCCACAGCTGAAACACAGCAATGGACTCAATGTGTGCTTGGTTTTCCAACCACAATTGCTCAAAAAATACTTCGGGACCAAAACAAAGCAACCTTCATTCACACTACAGAAAAATCCTGGATTTGGCCCCCCATAACAGGAGTAACTAATTTTAAATATCTATAAATGAAACACCCAGTCTTTCATCCAAGGATCTATTATAGCTCAAACACCACAATAGGGGACATACATGCAGCTGTCAAATGAAAGTGCTTTATAGTTTTTTGTTCTATATATTTTCCCTTCTGGAGAAAGCTGGAATGAAAAGGACTTCATGGATTGCTTTTCAAAACATCACAGTGCTAAATGAACTACAAGTTTACCACATTTTTAAGTATACATTGTCATCCTGTCGATGTCTCACTCCGATGGAGACAACTCCCTGATGAACTGCAAGTTAACCATCCCCCTTGGCACGTTTTTCTTTCAACTTGTGATAGAAACTAATATTCTGTATGAGCTGCTTTCCCGCAGGAAACTCAGCTCCGGGGCAGATCTGGAGGCTGAGGAGGTGTTGCTTTTGCCCATTGTCAGAGCTGCAGCAAAGGAGCAGGAGGAGGTCAGTGATCCACCTGAGGTGGCCAAGGCAGTCAGTGCTGCAGGAGTGCAACCATCCACACCCAGAGCTGCCAGCCCAGCCTGCCTGCCCTTCTGCTACCACATACACAGCCCTCAGCAGCCTGGGCACACAGCAGGGATGTGCTGCTCACTGCCAGGCAGGGAGAGAAAGGGCAATGTTCCCTGCCCACAGCAGTGTCAATGCGGGCAGCCTCGATCTGTAAACACTCCTCGTTCCCAGCACAGCTCTGCCAACACCTCTCACTTCTGGCCTGTCAAACCCTGCTGTTCGTGCTGTGGGCCCCTGGTGAACAGGGACTGCCTGCTGAGCCAGATGGGGAGGTGGCTGTGGAACCAGACAATTCATTGGAAAATTCAACACCAGCTTGCACCTGCATCCAGCAGCTCACTGACATTGCAGAATGCACAAAGCATAGGCAAGCCAAGGCAGAAACAGAGGGCACGTTCATCTCCTGCACACAGCAATACCTGGCTGCAAATACTCACCCCAAACTGCAGCTGGAATGGCAAATACAACTTCACATCAAGGTTACTTCCACACTGGAGATTACAAGCAGCTCCAGATTAAGATTTGGGCAATCTTGTTTTGTTACATCAAAGCTGAAGTCACACACAGCTGGCTTTAGTTGGGTCAGTCTCATCAGTCATGCAAACAGGGTTCCAGAGGTTCTGGTCACTGAGAGCACTGACAGCACATCCCCACTGCTCTGGATTCCTGGGGCTGACCATGACCTGCAGACTGGAGCTGGCTCAGTTGTGCCTATGTGAGATCACAGTACTCTGACTTCAGAATCTCGTGAAAAAGTGTTCTCATAACCAAGTTTGTACATCCAAGAAGCCTGGACAGCCCTGAACTGGCAACTCTCATCAAATTTGTGAGCACTTTCCTGAAACAAAACTCCGAAGCCTCTGTGGGTGACCTACTGATGGTTTGTAACATCATTATTCAGTCATATCTTATGCACTAGGCTTCCTCCACACAAACTAGAATCAGTTTCACTGCATCAATTCACAGCCAAAACCCTCCAGCTGGTGTCACGGGGTGGTGACATTTGTCAAGCAACAGCACTTTGCAGGATGCAGCTTTAGCAGCCAACTTGCTGTGCTCTTCAAGCAATGCCATGGGATGACATGGGAAGATTTGGGAACCAGAAACAGATGGGAAAGACTCTTGAAAGGATAACACATTTCCCCTATAACTGGTCTTAATTTATTTTAGGTTTTCCTCAGGACATTACAGGTCCAGCTCAGAACAAAAGAAAGCTGCACAATGTGAATACAGGAATTCTAAGCACTGTCCATGTTTCTAAGTATCACCACTCAGAATCCCAGAGAGGTGTAAGTGGGAGAGTGAGAAGCAGGCCAAGCCAGCCAGAGTCACCTGTTGCTGTCCCAGGGGCAAAGGACACTGTCTGTGTCCACTCACACACACACTGGCTCTTGAAGATGGTACTTTGAAGTGGCATCTTCATTTTTCTGCTGCCTCAACAAACAGTATTTCCAGAAAGTTCAGACCTTAGATGAACAAACCAGGACAGAATAACAGTACTGCCATAGCCCCTTTCATCCTAAGATTCCTCAACAGAAGTATTGAATAAACCAAATAATGCCTTTCATTTGAAGACAAGTCCTTCAATTCAATTATTAAGAGAATAAAATAGCAAAATTAGCACAGTGCATAGGTCCTCATTTATAAGCCATCCATCCACATTCAGTCCTGGGTTGGCCTTTTAAGCCAGATAAATCTGCCACAAACTGGCAAGTATTTTGAATTCTTCAGTTCTCAAGTATTCATTAGTCTCTAGAGCTCCTAAAACTCCAGCCACACACAGAGAGGCTTGATCAGATCTACAAACTATATGTTCTTCCCTCAGCCCTCCCTTCAGAGGGTTTTCTGTGCAGGGAAGAGAACAAAGGACAGTGTTCCAAGCAGAAGAACTGCTACACTAAAGAAGAAACGTGAGCATCCTACCCTTCACCAGCTCCAGAACAAAGAAACACTCCCAGGAATGGATCTCATCCCCATCAGACAGAGCACGTACACCAAAGCCCATAGTCCTTAACTAGTATTTGCATTAGGAAGATTCCAAACCAACTGCTTGCACAGCAGTGAAGGACAGGTGGCCATTTGGAAAACAGGGTTGGGCAGAGGAAAAGCCAAAAGGTTTTCTGCAGGTTGCCCAACACAGACATTTCACCTGCCCTGACATTGCAGCAGTGCCCCAGCCCAGCCCATCCCCTTGTTGGGGGGCCATGGGCACTGAGCCCCACTCTGTGGCTGGGACAGCACCCAGGGCAGAGCAAGCCCCTCTGCTGGGACTGGCAGGGAGGGCTGTGCTCTGCCTGCAGCTGGGACACTCACACCAGCACCCAGCTGCTGAAGAAAACAGATGGCAAACAGGAGCAACTGCTTCAAATGTTCCCTCCACTGCAACGCATGTGAAATCCCTTATTCCAATGGGCTGCAATAAACCTATGACTGTCAGTGCACATATAATGTGTTGGAGAATTTTTCTTCACAGGGAAATAAATCTGATTTTTATCTAAGCTGGCAGTAAACAGGGTCAAATATTTAACTGTTTCTGTGGCAACTTCCCTATTGTTTTTCAATTTTGAGTTTTGGGGTTTTTTTTATAATGCCAACCAAGTCAATGTTGCACAGCTACAGATCGCAAGGATGGGAACAAAAGGGAAGAAGGGCCATGGCAAACACCAGCTGTCAAAGGAGGAGAGTGAATGCTTAGTGTAAAGAGCAAAGCATGGTGCCAGATAGAGAAAGAGCCTCA
This sequence comes from Xenops minutus, assembly GCA_035221455.1. NCBI lineage: Eukaryota > Metazoa > Chordata > Aves > Passeriformes > Furnariidae > Xenops > Xenops minutus. Next base: position 17,819,764 of record JAWWEE010000142.1, on the reverse strand, counting down.
CCACATTGCATTCATTGTGCATGGTTTAGTCAAGTGATTTATACGGATTACACCACATTTTCCCTTCTTGTAGCTTGCCTTGATAATCAAAAAGTCTCTTTGCAATTTACATTAATAGCTTTGCAACATTGTGGAAAATATTAAAAAAGACCTTTATATTTTTGGCACCTCCTGTTTCCGAGGATTGCACACAATCAGCGCTCTTTTGAACCCTTCCAAAGGGTTTGGCAAGCATTTGAGGTACACCCAAGATGTCATGAAAGACCCTGTACTGAACCCTCAGAGAAGCTGGTCAGTGAATGTGCAGGTCAATCGCTTTCTTAGGCCCAAGTCTGCAGTGAGGCTCTGCCAGCAGGAGAAAAACATCACACGTACAAGCCACTTCCATTATCTTAACTCCCTGGCTTGAATAGTCTTAATAAAGCAGGTTACAGAGGTGTTATTTCAGTGGACACTAAAGTTGTGGAATAATTTCAGACCATAAAAGGATGCCACCAGAGAAGATTCCAGAACTAAATCAATTAAGAACTAGTACAGGCTGCCTCTGCAACACCCAAGTACAGCAAAGTGCAACACAGCAATCCAAGAATGGAACTCAGAATTCTGAGTTGTTCACTGTGATGTGACTACTATTCTGACCTTGGGCACCAACCCTTTCATTTTCCTGTCTGTATTTTTCTTATCTGTGAAAAGCCCCCTGTCTCAGGGTAGGGTTGGGTAACTGAAAGTTGAAACTGGGAAGTTTTGTAACCCCAAAGGTATGGAAGTTGTGTGGATGCAGTGCTGGTAGTGTTCTGTAACACACAGCTCAGCCTTGTGAGAGCCATCACAAAACTGCCTTCAAGACTGACCTAAAACAACAATGATTTTGATGCATCTTACCTGTCAACTCATTAAATGGTACTTAATTACCACCCCTCCAAAGAAAAGCATGAAATGCAGGATGAAATGCATGGTAAGTAAGAAAGTGTGTGAAGCCCAATTCCTGGCCCCAAATCCCAGCTGAACTGAAGACAAACTTTTTCCAAAACTTCTCATCAGGACTATGTGTTTCTATCACTTCTGTAAATGCAATTATCTTGCTTTTCTTGCACCTCTTCCCTGCCGTCTTTGTGAGCTTCAGGAAAATCTGAGTCAGAACAGGAGCTGTGCCAGTCCTGGGCACTCAGCACAGATACCAAAATGTGTCTGGCCATACCCTGAGCCTTTGGAACTGCCTGACAAATTGTAGAGATACATTTCACTCTTTTTATTAGCAGGACTACGAGAGAAGGCAAATATAACAACTAATGTAAAATTCACCGAGAAACACTCAACAAAAGGCTGGTTCACAGAAGAACTGCTCACTATCTGTGTGATTCCCAAAGTGGTGAGAGGGCTCTGGGGCACTGGCTCTGTGTCCTACAGCAGGTTGACTGAAGTGCCACCAAGGAACAGCTTCTTGGTCTCTGAGCTGTCAGTCCCACCCAGAGAGAGGACCATCAGAGCTCAAAGCTCCTGCTGCTCCATGCTCCGCCAGGGCTCTTACACTGCACAAGGAGCAAAGATTTGCTCTCACTGAGGTATCAGGTCCACATGCAGCCAATGCCTAACTCTTCTGATTTAAGAACATGGAATTTAAGCCTTGACTGATAAGCTAGAGCCAAACCTGGTTCCAAAGACACACAAGATCTCTGGCAGCTTCTCGCAGGGCCAGGAATTAGTAACTCTAGTAGAAAGCTAGGGACATCTAGAATTTCCCTATATACATATTTCATTTTACATACAGTGAATCATCCTAGAAAAAACGCTTTCCAAACCCTGAGGATTAGTTGGATGTGTAGTATTTGGATAATGCAGTATTCAAACAAAGGAATCAGAGAAACAAAATGGGATTTTTACACACTGACCCAGAACAGTGTCAAAAAACCCCCAAACCCCTCAGTATCAGAGAGGGGACCTTTTCTCTTATATTGAACATTAAGCAGAAATAATCAGGTAGGAGAATAAACCAAGTGTTTGAAAATAAAGCCCCAGGCAGCAGTTGATCAGCTCACAGTGACCAGGTCTGCTGACTACACACAGCAATAAAAGCTGGGAGGAACGAGCAGCACAGAACCAGGCAGTGGATTTTCCCTGGTTCTGCTGTCCTGCATCATTGGGATTCCAGGGATTAGTTAAAATCTACCAACATTTGAACAGGACTGACTTCCAAACGTTTGCAACTATTAAGGTACCAATTAGTGCAAACATTTGGATCAGCCCAGCTTCAGAATCCACCCAAGCCTGAGCTAATTCCACATTTAATCATGTTAATTCCAGCCTTAACAGTGACAATACATAAACCTTGTCTACATGGTGAACAAGAGAGAGGGAGGCAGAAATTTATCGCTTAAAATACCAGTCATTAATAAATCACATGTTTATATCTCTTTGGAGCAATACTTCTAATACAAAGCAACTCCAGCCAGAGAATTCCATGCCAAATCAAATACTCATATGAAAAGACAATTTATGCCAGTTTCTGTGTCCAAAAGAGCTTTAAAAATTGGAAAAATGAAAGAATTTGCCCTCTTTCCATGAAAACCCAGAGTGCTGGGCACCAAGAAACATAATGTTCTCCCCAATCTCCAATAACAGAGGTGAATAATTGCAGAGTTATGAGAAGTAATCTGATGCATTTCACTGTGTGGAAAAACCAAAAACTCCTTTTGATAGTGCAGAAACCTCCCTACAAGATCGCTGCACTGTGTAGGAATTCAGATTTCTTTCCCCCTGTATTGTCCAGCTGAAGAGAAGATGTTTGCCCCCAGCTACAGAGGATTTGGAGAAGCTCTCAGAGCCACGATAAAAGAAGGCAGAAGCTCCTCAAGATGATCAGCTTGAGTTTGGTTTCAGGATTGAGTCGGCTCCAGGGAAGAAGAGCAGTAGTTGCAGAAAGACTTTAATCAAAGCACTAAACAGAGCTGGTGGAAATTGTATCTTCCCCCCAGTAAAAGAAAACACACCAGTTTTCAACAGAAATACCAGAAAAACTTTGAGTCAATTGGAAACTTAAACAAAGCAAACCAAACAACCATTATAAAACCCCAACAAATCCAAACCACAAAGGCACGTGGAAACAGAACCAAGCAATAGCTGAAAATAAAATGTACCATAATTGACAGGGAGTACATTTAGTTCTATCTCCAATTATCACCAACCTTACAAGCTGCAAACCCCTGTCATTTCTCACATTAATACAGATAATGATAAGGACAGTCTTGAAGAACATGAAAAGTTTAGAGGCTTTTCAATGAGCAAGTCAGCTCCAGCTCCACACACTAGCAAAGCAAAGGGCTCTGGAATACACATCTTATGTTCTTTACAGTGTCTCCAGGGATGTAATTTACTTAAAATTTCACTTTTCCATTTAAAGTTTCACAGCCTCTGTCCAGGGACTCACAGGTCCACACATTACCATACAGGATACCAAACAGGGAAAGTAGTTTCCCTGAAAAAGCACCTCTCAATGTACTGGTTCTCAGACAAGCTTCACCAGTCAGGGAAATCCAAGATATTTGGATCAAAATATAATCATAAAATAAATAATAAAAGGTTGGAGTTGAACAACTTGGAGGCCTTTTCCAACCTGAATGAACAATTCTGTGATTTGAAATTTGCCTCTAGCACCAAAGATGGATTCATCATGACTTCAAATAGGGGAGCTCCAGCCCACTCTTTACCTGCTGGCTTGTCCCTGCTGCTCAGTGGGTTTCTCTACCTGTAGTTCCCCCTCTACAGCAGCTTTGAGTTTATAATCTCCACTCGAATATCCAAAGTAGATCTCATGCTCAGGAACTAAATCCCAGATTGAACACCCAGCTAGTGAAGGTTCCTGACAAAACTACCTGCTTGAGACAAACCAAGACTTCTTAGACCAAACAACTCTGAGCAGAGGACATGGCAAAATATTCATCTGAGAAACATCTGAAGTCTCACCATTAAAAAAATAGAAAAAAAAATTAAAAACTGTTTCCTTGCCTGACTAATTCCAAATTCTCTAGAACAAAAACCCCACCATGCCATAAGTTCCACTGGGGGAACACGAGCCATATTGCGTCAGTTCTGGCAAAATCCACAGGAAATGCCAACTCTGAGTTTTGATGGAAATGTTGTTTAAGAGAATTCCTGTGAAAACACTGATGAGAGCTCTAATGCACCGAGCAAGGAGGCCAAAGAGACTGGAGAAAACACTGTTGCTTCCCCTCCATTGTAGGGCTTTTGAAGCTGCTCCAGCAGAAATCCAGGGGCTGGGCTGAAATCTTCCCTGCAGAGGTAAAGACACCCAGCAAGAGAGGCAGCATTTTCCCTCTGCTCTGGAAACAGCCCCCTGGAAGTGGCACCTGCCAGGGAAAGGTCTTTTCTCCTCCCACTCTTGCCAGGTACTGAGATGATCTTCCCTTGGAATTGTTGTCATCACCCCCAAGCTCTTTTCAGTGGTGTCACATTTCACATGGCAAAGCAGTATTATCATCTCCCTGTGAGTATAGTTTTGTGCAACATTTAAATATACTGAATTACATCAGTCATTTAATTGCTAAGTCAGTCTCAAGTCTTTCTTAAATGTCATCCTTATGTTATTTCTCTTGTATCGCATTCACATGGCACATGATCCTGTTCACTGGGACATAGGCTTGGCATTTTAAGGACAGGGTTTGTCTGGGATGAGTATATTTTTAGAAAGATATAACAAATTATTCCAGAGAAAGAAAAGACTACTATAGGAGGATCTTCAACTCCCCTTTCTACTAGAAAAACATGACATGATATGAATTTCCAAGAGTCCTCTGAGGTTCATTGCTCTATTTCAAAAGCACGTCAGCTGCAACTCCCCTTCCCACTGAACACACACATCCTTTTATTCTGCAGAACAGCACTGAAATACTTGTACAGGAAACTGCAGCAGGAAGGTTTGAATGCCTCTATCCCACCCCTGAGTCAGCCAAACCCAAACAAGCCTGGTACCTAAACCCCAGTGGTGCTGCTCCCTGGCTGCAAAGCCCATTTCACCTCACATGAGACCCCAGAGACAAAACTAGAGCCTCAGTCGCTCCACTTTGACACAATTCAGGGAATTCTATACAATTCAGGGAATTTTCAGGTTTTATGCAAAATGGAGCAGCTTCAACAGGTGAGAAACTGCTCTTGCTCTTCCCATATTCCATGTATAAGAGGGAGGAACAGATACCTTTCCTGTTTTACTTAAAGACAAGTATTAACAAAGCAGGTTGTCCATGGTTATCTCTTACAAGCATTCCCTCAGCACATCTATACAAGAAAAAGAACTTCAGAACACTTCATTTATTCTCCAGTTGCCAAAAAGGAATTTTTAAGTATTGGTACCTCTGAATTTTACCCAACTCCTTGGTTTCATGGGACACAACCTGCAGTTAAGCAGCAGAACACCTTGCTACAAGAAAGTTTACAGAGGCTGAAGGGAAGATCAGACAAGACAATGAAAGATACTCAGCAGGTTTTAAAGTCCAGGCTGTCCACAGCAGTTTTTGAACCCCAGATTCCTGGGACAAAGTTTGGGAAAGCATCCCTAAAAAATACTGTAATGTTTTGCCCGAGGCATTTGCTTTTCACTGGCTAAAGGAAGGTCCTGTGCTGTAAGACCTCACACCTTACCTAGAGGAATTAATTCCTGTGTCAGCACCAAGAAAGACAAATAATGGGGAGACTCCTGTGCCAGCCTATGCCATTTCAATCCCCAAGCAGGCAATGAAGTGGAAGATGCTTTGAGATTCAGGTCCTGCATCTGCTTAGTTGGACCAACCTGCTCTGCCAGGCTGGACAGTTCTCTGCTGGGGCTTACACAGAGACCACAAAACGTCCAGGTTGTTTTCCCAACAATATCCCAGTGGTTAAGTGTTTTACAGGACAAGCCAGTTCAGTTCTTCAGGCCCAGCTTTCCCCCTGGGACAAGCTCTCCCCTCTAAAGTAGTCACATGTTAAAATAAAAGAAGCTGCAATGTAACACATAGTCCTTTTTCTGCAGCTTTGGAAGCAGTCTGAGGTCTTTTCTCCCTGTGTTATTCTGGATTCTTCTTTAACTGCTCCAAAAATTTAAAGCCATCTGGTAGCATCTGTGCCTTGAGTGCACACCTGTGCTTGAGCTGAAATGGGGGGAAGTTCAGTAAGGATTATCCTGCAGGTGCCAGAAGATCTCAGTCATTTGAGAAATACCTCAGGGATTTCATATTTCCCCCATTTCCCCTCTGACTGGTTTGTGCTTTGCTCAGAACATGCAGATTAAAAGGACAAAGCAATTTCTGGAGTTGACAAAGCTCTGGCTGCTCAGAGTACAGCAAGAGTTTCCATGGATCTCTGTTGATCCTGGACCTGCACTTGCAGAGCTCTATTGATTCAGGACTAAAATAGGTCTTTGGCTGGGCACTATGGCTTTCCATGGATCTCTGCTCCTCAGCAGGCCAAAGCAAACTGCACTAACAGAGGAAAAAAAAACCCATTCTGAGAAAACAGACAACACCAAGCCTGGGAAGGTCTGTGGCTGCAGGGACCACAAAGGGAAGAGCAATTAGGGAGTACTCTCAGAGTAGCACCTCTAACTCATTCCTTCAAATCCAAAACTTAAGAAAGCTGTGTGTGCAGGACACTCACATTAAAACACACCAACCTGCAGAAAGTGAGAACAGGACGAGCTAGACAGGTCACTAATGACTCTGTGCAGCACTGCAGCACCTCACTGCTGGTGATCCCTCACCTCAGTCAGCCCTGCAAGGACACATTGCAAGTTCCCTCCAGAGTTCAGCAGTCTAAGGTAAGGGATGTCCTCCATACTTCAGTCTAGGGCTGCTTGCCATGATCTAGCACTGGCTTTACCTTAGATCTCTTCCCAAAGCAGCTCTCATCCTGCTGCCACCTCCTCTTTGCCAATGCAATGCCCTGCAGTTCCTCCTCCAGCTCAGGGCTCAGCCAAAGCCCAAGCAGAGCTCTGGGAATGCTGTGTTGCTAAAGGTATGACCATTTAAATTAAAAATGAACCCTGCAAGGTTATGAATACTTCTCCATACAAAGAGAGGACCCCAGGCCAAGCCCCACTGTTCCAACCCTTCTACCAAAGAAGATGGGTTAAAATTCAAAGCCAGTCTCAAGCTGAGTGTGTTCTGATGGCCAGCTCTGCCTGCAGCATCCCTGAGCTCTGGGTGGCATGGTCAGACTGACTCTTCCCTTTCAGCAAGGTCACTACCATGTAAAGCTCTGTATCTCACACTTCAGCTGTTCCACATACTTAGGTTTCAGCTAATCAGTCACTTGCACAAGAATATCTTCCAGAACTCAGTTTTCCATTGTCCACTGAAAATTACCCTGAGAGCAAATTTAAATGAAAAAAACAAACAAACCAAAAAAATCCAACCAACCGACAACACACAAAAACCCAGTCCAAAACCAGACAAACATTAAAAAAATTGTACTTAGGCAACATTCTTAGGGATCTGCTGAGCTGGGAAGTTAATCAACCCAACCACCTGCTACAATTCAAATTTCTTTAGAGCTGGCTGCTCTAAGTAAAGAAGTTTTAATACACCTTTGCTCCTGCTCTGATGAGATTCTGTTACATGTGTGTGCGTGTCCCAAGTTAATGCCACTGTGCAGGGTTAAAGGTAAATCAGCAGGAGAAATGAACCCAGCTCAAAGAGAGGTTTTAAGTCAGTTACACACCCTACTAAAAACTGAGAATAAATACAATGATACAAAGGCAGTTGGGTTTAACCCACAAAGACCAGATGTATAACCCAGCCCCCTGGGCCACAAACAGAATGGAGCTCACCAGCCCCTGTGCTGAGCCATGGAGTTCCTCCCCTGCCCCCAGTACGAAGCAAAAGGAAAGGAAAACCTCTTGGTTAGGATCATGGTCACAGTCCTGTTGAGGTTCTGCTTCTCCTCTGGATCCCATGAGTGATCCTAGAAGTCCCCAAACTCAAGATTCTATCTTCTTAGGTTCAGGTGGGAATGCCCAGCACCTCCCCCAGGGTGGGGAGTTTCACAAGGGGTGATTTACTCTGTCAGTCATGGGATAATCCTTGGTGGCCCATGAGCAGAGATGACCCCTCAGGCTGGGGGTGAAGGTGCTGATGCCTCCCTGGAGGGGAGTTATTCCAGCTGAGCTATTGGTGTGAAAACAGGAAAAGTTCCTTATCTCATCGAGTTCTTAACACCCAGCTTGTAGCCTGAGATGTCAGGTGTGCCCTGGGCAGCTGTAAAAATGGTCCATTATTAATAGTTCATCAGAAATGACACAGAGGGTGCAGAACACACAGTTTTGGTTGCACCCACACAGTGATAACCTGGCCCTGGCCACTCTAACTTGGACATATAGTCACTTACAAAATAGTTTGCCCTGTAAAACATCATCAAATCCTGTCACCGAGGAGCTACATCATCATCTCTGGCCTGACTTGAGCCAAAAATGGGGACAGGCCCCCACAACACATTCCAGGTTCAGTTGGTGCATCTCCTTTCCAGCACTCTCTTCCCCACAGGGCTGTTCTCAGAGTGACCTGATGGTGCAGCTCAAAGATTACATTTCATAAACTCCTGATAAGTCCTTCTGCAGTGCCAAAATCTCCTCTGCCACACCCAGACCAACAAAGGATTTCTCTGCACACCTTCGTGCCACAGTCCTCTGGCTCTGCAGTGAGTGCCCCGTGTACCAGGGAATAGCAGTCAACTCCAAAGGCCTCACTTGCTGTTTCCTTCATCACAAGAAGGGAAAATAGAATGGTTCATTCTAATTCATGGAATGAACCTTCCTTTTGACAACTTTCAGTAACTTGCTCTAAAAGACTTGCTATCTGAAAACAGTCTCTATGTACTCATTGGAGGTTGTGCAATGCCACAAATGATTCAAAGAGGTGAGAAATTCAGGCTGTTCATTGGGGACACAATGTGAAATCATAAGTATCTGCAATACATTCATCACCTCAGAACAGAAGCATCCTTCAATTTAAAGTACATAAGATCTACAGTGGAAGTTCAACCCAAAAGTACTTCATATGCATGATTTCACTCTGCTCCAGTAATTTTGTGATGCTCCACCACAACATCAGGCTGAGAACTCCCATATCACCACTACTGGCTGTGCAGTAACAGGGTTGTGGCAGCACTTGGGGACCCAGTCTAGAATGGTGCCCCTGCTGTGCTCACTCCTGTGGAATGGAACAAAAGGCAGACTCCTGCCAAAGAAATTATCATCCAAGTGCTTTAATTCCTATTTTGCATTTGTGGGAAGTGATTCACTTGTAATCACTCAGTAACTCAACACAAAGGGGGGTTCAGCCAAGCACAGGGCTTCGTTCACTAGTGCTTGTAAGATCCTGTGAGATCCTGTAACAGGGAATTTCTAAGGACAAGAGGTTAAAGGAAAAGCTCTAAGACTGTTGAAATGCAACAGTTGCCATTTTGCTTCCACACAGAACAACCGGGGAAACAGTTCCTGAGCCAGAGCTGCAATGGCTCACATACAGCAGTCTTTCCAAAAGCCTTTAGGACCTTAAAAACTCCACTGTGGAGAACTTCCACACCAGGAAAACATTCCAGTCACCAGGCTGAGGTAGGGGAGGCTCCTCTTTAATTGGGCTGGGGACCAGTTCTTAAGGAAAGGCTTTTACTTTGTTATACCAAACCACTTCATGACAATAAAGAGAAAACTCAGAGGAGCAGCCCAGTCAAAAACCAAATTAACAGAAACATGGACCAGCAGAGCAGAGAGGAGCTCCCAGTCTGAGCTTTAGAGACCACTTGTTGAATGGATGGGGGAAAAGCAGTTTTAGATTTTTTACTATTTTAAAAATCACTGTTAAAAAGAGGTAAAAAATACATTGAAGGGATGTCAAAGGTACTTACAGATTTTTCTTTCATTTAAACTCCCTTTCAAAAAGAACACAATTGACTTCACTGCACAGAAAGAAAAGGTTTGGCCTACATTGATAAAGTTGTCTACAAGAACCTGGCTTAAATACACATCTCCACCCCCACTTCCAGCATCACCTGCAGTAAAGATAACTTCTAAAAGTTCTAAGTTCATTGAAATCATTATTGCCATGGTGGCATCACATCCTGAGAGACCCCAGCTGACACCCCTGTTATTATCCCACCCCAGCTGCTCATGCCATACCATTAAATCATACTTAGCCATCCACTTCCCCCTTTAAAAAAAAGCAGCAAGAAGTGTATATAAACCATAAGAGCTGCTAAACTCACACCAACCTGCCATGTGCCCTAAGATGAAAAACTTTACTTTTAAAAAAAGTAATAAAGTATTGCTTTTTTCCTCATTTCCCAGTACAGTAGGGCATTTACATGGAGCTCATGAATGGAAGAACCAAAACAGTGAAAGAAGTTGCAAAACTTGGAAATCCAGATTATACTGAAACCTCACAGGACTGTTCTAGTTGGGATCAGTGCCCAAACTCCCAGATTTTAATTGAAGCATGATGGTTTTATTCTTTTTCTTCCCTCACACTGCCTTTGCATCAATACATGTATCCCAATCTCTTAATTTATTAAGAACTTCATGAGGCAAAGAAGCAAATCCTTTAAGTTCAACCTGTTGTAACTTCTTGTATATTCTCCTTCCAACTCCAGTCCAGGGTTTCACCCTAACTCACTCAAACCACGTCAAGTTCAGGGGGAAATGGCTCCATTGTGCCATTCCTCAGCATTCCAAGTCAGCAGAAGGCTCACTCACCATATGAATGAATCGCTTTCAGAGCTTGCAAGGAGCTTTTCTGAGGAAGCCCTTGGAGCAGAGGGTACCAGGAGCTGAGGAGGCTGCAGAGCAATCCCTGACTCCTGAAGCACTAGATGGCACCCGAGCATTCAGCTCTTGTACAGCCCTTTTCTAACCCACGTTTGAAAACAACACAGGGACCTGAATTTTAGTCAGGTCAAGAATGGGGATTGTTTAATCCATACATAGGAATATGTCTCAGAAAATGCCATCTAATAAAGCAGTGCTACACTATAATAAAACAATTAAATCATTATTCTGCTCCACATAAACAAATAATTGTTATCCTAAATAAAAAAAATTAAATTAGAAGTGAGCAAGCCACTTCATTTACTGCAAGCAGTTTAAAACCAGCCTAGAGGGAAAATACTATGTTGATGTTTCTTTACTTTGTGTCACTAACCAGTCAAGGAAAGGTTGTGATTAATTTCTGAAAACCCACCCGAGTGTCTCTGTAAACGCTGGACAAGTCAGAGTTGATGGCACAGGAAGGTTCAGTTGTCCTGGAACAACAAGGTCTTTGTGTGTTTTGCCAAGTGAACTGCAGGGCTGCAAGGAGGCACTGTTATCTCCAGACAGCACTCTGATAAGGAAATCCAGGCTCCGAGCAATTAAGTGATATGGTCAGAACTGCCGAGGAAATCCGTGTCAGAGCGAGGAAATGAAGCCACTGCAGGTCAGGCACTTACCCAGGAGGTACTTGCTCAAAGCACACATCAAACTGGAAGCAGACAAATTCCATTTAGGACTTTGCCCAGAGCAACTAAGGATTTGAAAGAAGCTATCTGGTCAAGGTGGATCATTCCATCCTGCTCATAACTCTTATACAACTGATATTCTCTTTTTTGCAGCAACGACAAAACAGGATGTTCTACCCTGTCCCTGAATTATTGCCACAAAACTGTACAATGGCACAGAAGGAGCAATACCAAGACTGAGCACATCTTAGGAGCATTTTAGATCAATGAAAAAATAAAGGATGGCAGCAAGCAAACAGGGAAAGCTATTTTATGGTGGTATTATGGAAAGCGACATCCATACATAAGGATGGCTTAGGAAGCAGAGAAACTGGAAGGTGAAAAAGGGCTATACAAGCAGTCACAAATGTGTTATGGTTTTATTTAAAATAATAAAAACCAGATCTAGGCCTTGTTAAAGTCTAAATCCAGTGACTGAAATTGATTTTACAAACCCTGTGTAAGTTACACCAGGGTACATGAGGTCAGAATTGGACCCAAAGAACCCAATCTCTCACCAGATCAACATGTTAGCAGGTGGTCAAGGCAGTCCAGCTGGAGAAGGGGCTCAAATTCTCAGTGAGCTAATACACACTAATCTTTCACTTCTGCAGACCTGGATTCAAAACCTCAGATCATGAACTAAAATTAGTCTGCTGTTTTCATTCTAGTCCCCACTTGTGTGCAGCACAAAACCACCCCAAAAAAGTGTCCTGACTGGCAGTCTCTGAGACAGGCTCAGCTCCTGGGATGGCAGAAACATTCTGAGTTAGGACTGAAGCTCATGGGCACAGCTGTGTTTAGGATTTTATACTCTCTGCCCACACTAGGCCTGTCAAAGCCAAATGGTTTTTCCTCCTTGATTTCTGCAAGTGCCACATTCATGGCAAAAAAAAAAAAATAAAAAGAGAAAAAGGAAAGAAAAAACATAGAATGAGTCACCACAGTCACTGATTCACACTGTGCATCTGTGGTGAAGGCAGTCACATTGCATGGGATTTAAATTTGCACAGAGTTTGTTTACAATCACTAGTTGTGGGCTTAGTAGTTTTTATTGGTTGGGATTTTTTTCTTTAACATAATACATAGCTTCTTTTAGTCCCACTGCTAAACTGGATCTATAACTTTTAACCTGGTCTAAGTCAAAACACCAGAAGATTCTCCCCTTCAAGTGACTGTTCCAGCTTAGCTGACTAATGACCCAAACTGGAAACATGCTTCAATTGGTTAACAAAGTTGTCTTAGTTATCCATGACAGTTCACTGCACAAACTCCAGCCACACCAACCAAAGCCAATCAGCCTCGTGTCAATGAGGAAAACCCACATGCAGCTCCCAAGCCCAACAGAACACCCTGTATTCACACAGGCCCCCCCATTCAGCAGTTAGAATCTAAAGGAAGGGCTCCTGAACTAAACCCTGTTCCTCTAAAACCTTGCCCTACTGAGACAGGGGGCTTTTTCCAAGTCAAGTTTCTCCCATGAATCATGAAACTTCCAGCCAAAACTGGGAGGGAAAAATCAGGACTTCAGTAACATACAAAGATTACACACACAAGCAGCTTTGGGCAGCCCTGACATCTGGAAGAGCAATATGGCAACACACAAGAGTGAGCTAAAAGGAAAAAGGAGGACTCATACGGGGTACAGGAGAGCAATTAGATGTTCTATTCAACAATTCTGAGCCATGAACCACAGCACACCACCACAGTCACAGCACTTGGTTTTGCTGGATAGTAGGGAGGGACAGGGGGAATCTCATTCATCCATTCATGTGCATCACTAATTAGATAATGAGGCATTTGGCTATTTTTCAAACATCCATAATTAATGTACATTCCTTATCTGGTAAGTAAAAGTGGCCTGTCCACCTGGGCCAAAATCAGTAATGAATTTGTCCCAAAATTGGTGGTATGTGTTGCATCATGAGATTATATTCCTACTGTCCACAAACCTGGCCTGTGGTGGCCCTGCATCCCCAGCTGTTGCTGTCATTATTGATAGCATTATACAACAATAAAATTATGAGGCAACAACTGTGTGAGCCTCACTTGCAAATACAGTATCTACAGAGGAGAAAAGTGCTCTGGAAGAAGCCAGAGCCTGGGCTGCCTTCTCTTGCCTCGACTTACAGAGACCCAGGGAGCTCAACAGTTCATAGTACTCACTGAACCACTTTCCCCGTGCACCAAGAGGGAAACCCATAAAAGTCACTTCTTTATATCCTGGATTTGTGTGTGAAGATGTTGGTATTTCTCCACCTTTTCGTTCATGGCTGCTTCCAAAGTAGAAATGTCATGTTCCTACCACACTGTCACATCAACCACATAGGCCTTGTTGTCCTTCACAGAAGGAAGGAAAGAAGGTCTAGTTTGTACAGTTCATTGTTATTGTTGTGAATGTGAGGCTCCTGAAACACTAACCCAATCCTTTTTCTTAACTGTCCCTCACAACATTTGGCAAAAGTAGTTGTGCCTTTTCTTCCTGGCATCCTGAACGACAGGATAGTTACTTACGATGTGTGAACATCTCGTTTTCAGATTGGCAATGCCTGCATGACTTGATGTTATTCTCCCATCTACCCCTTGCCAGGAATTATCTTGTGGGGTAGACATTGGCCCTTAATTGTAGCACTGTCAGGAGCTTCCTATGAGGTGTGTCTCTGTGCTGTTCTATCCAAGAGTTACTGATCTTCTTGGATTCAAAATTATCCACCCCCCAATCTTGGGACACCAGTTCAGTCCATTTTTTGAATTTCATCTTCCTCCAGTTGCAAGATCTTGGGTAACTGGTTTTTTGTGTGCTTACCTCCCATTCTGTGTTGTTCCCTCATCCCCATAGTCAGAGGATTCCAGTACTGGTTGGGGTTCCCAAGGCATCCTTCCTTTCTCCCCTCCAGCTTTTATCCATAGTTTCTCATACCTTCTCAATCTGCTATTCTTTCAGAATTGCCTTGATTGTCTCATCCAAGGACTATGTGAGCAATTCCTTTTCTTCTTCTGTCCAGCACCTGCAGTGTGCTCCTCTGTTGGGTTCTGCATTCAGTGAGAGGAGTAGACCTCAATGAACCAGAGCAGGATCTTCTGCCAGCAAACATGCAAACCCCAGGTAACAGCAGCAGCAGTGGCTGTTAATCCCAGGAAACACTTTCCCCCTTTTGCCAAAGCAGTCCTTCTCCCCAAGAGCAATTCTCACTCCGAGGCCAAGGTGGTGCTCAAATATAGTAAGTAACCACCACCTTTCTTAGAAGTGACCTGCCCCAAATCTACCCCTTCAGATACATTCCAAAGGGGCAACAACCACGACCATTTCCTCCACAGAGCACTGGGACATACAAAGCAGCTCATGAAGCTATTGACGAGAAAATGGGCATGGTCAAAACTAGCAGATTAAAAACTCCACATTCTACAAATCCACCAGTTTACCTGGAGACCACATTTTCTCAAAAAGTTCCATGTTCCTCATCTGGACTGTGCTTTGAGAAAGGCTTCTGTTTAAGGTTTCTGTTAACTTCTAGATAAACATGGCAACAGGTCCAACTGTGTCTTGAGTCCTCACTCATCTGTTTTTGGTCTTGATATCCCTAAGAGTTTAGTTCAGTTCCACAGACGCCAGAAAAAGGTGCTCAAATGAACACATCAATAAGAAATCTGAAATTTCTCTTCCCTTGGTGTATTAACACACTGAGTAGTCCTTGCTAGTGGATGGGCTTCACTGGTTATTGTTATGTCTCATAGGCTCAGTGTCTCTAGAAACTCCCTCCTCAGGAAGGGAAAGCTTGAAGGGAATGCCCAAGGGCTGCAGAGCAGAAAGAGCTACAAAACCCAAGGAATAAATATGGAATAGAATCTGAAACAGGCCATGGAATTGAGATGTTTAAGCTGTGCATTTGCAACATGCTCCTTCTGTTCCCACTACTCAGAGAACACCTGGAAATCAAAGTATGCTCTCTGTGAACTGAGCAGGTTGGACTGCTAAAGGGGATTTTCTGTGGCCCTACTAAAGTGGGTACAATAACCCTTTGGTTCTCAGAAATGTTTCCAAGTGAAAAGTCAAGAGATTTTTTGATTCATTTGAAAGCAAAACTTGCAATGATAACAATGGACAAGCCCCTCCTGGACAGTTCAGGTTTGATTTCAGGCTCCCAGTCATTAATGATGCTGTATTGATGTAATGCATGAATATGTAAAAGCAGCAAAGCCTCCAAAAACAGGCCAAGAAGTCCAGCTGATACCCTAACTAGACAACACAACAAACATCCCACAGAGCTCTTTAGAAAAAACCCTGAACACAGCCAAAGTGGAAAAGCAGACAACTATATTCCTTAAAATCTTTGGAGTTTCTATGGCAGGAAGCCCCTCCTGGTAGCAGCTCCCTCCTCAGAGCACAACAGCCTCAGCTGAGCAGCCTTTGGCTGGTTCCCACCACTCCACCTCCAGTGCTTACACAGGTGGGAGCTGCCAAACCTGGGCTTTTGCCGGCAGCTGTGGCAGGAGAAAAAAAATATCCTCAGCCTACGGACCAAAAGGAGAGTGAGGAAGAAAGGAAAAAATCAATTGACTTCTGCTACCAAGTAAAAACTTTACAGCTGTTTTAAAAAGGTTCTGAGCTACCAATTTGCTTTTCTGTCACACCACTTATTAAGCACTTCTGGCTTTCCTAACCGTTTTCTGCTCCAACCATTTGTGTAATACAAAAGCAACACAGAGCAAGCACAATGTGCTTAATTAGAAATGCTGTTTGCTAAGCATTCAGAGGAAGCTATAGAATGGTGTGTTTCACCATAATAATATTTAACCTAATGAAATTTTGCTTAAAATAGGATTTGTTTCCCTTACATGACATAAACATGTTGTTCATGCTAATTACAGCTGATTCACACAATAAAGCAGCTACCATAAAATTAAAGTACAGATACTTGAACAAGTCAGCACAGGGTAAACTGGGTTACAAACCTTTAGGGTACATCACCTGTGCTGTGGTAATGCCATGTCAAGGCTTTCAGCCCATGGTAAATTAAAAGTAGCTGATCCTCACTCAAAGAGCTGCTGAAAGAATTCCTGCTCCTTTGCCAGATAGTCCTCTGGCTTTGAACAGATGTGGGCAGATGAGACCAAGTCCTGAAGGAACTACGAATCAAGACACTGCCATTAAGCAAGAAGTAAACCCTAACCCTGCTTAAAACACTAAGCCCCATCACAAGCTGCAGCAAAAACACAATTTTGTCTCCTTTCTCTGCGTTTATTTCTTAGAAACTCTCTACTCAAAATGCTTAGCCAAGCAACCTGGCCACTAATCCAATGTGTGAGGGGTTACAAGAGACATTTCAGAAAAGTCTGGCCTGACAGTGCTTTAAGTCCCATTGTCCCTTCACAAACCTCTTTCCATGCAGAGAACCCTGGCAGCTCTGGTGACCTTTGGTCCACAGGACTTGCTGCTCTAGCAGCAAGAAAAACATACATAACTCAAAAGGAAAAGCAAAGAGCAGGTTAAGTGTGTATACAGATGCAGGGATGGAGTTTCCAGGAGGCTCCAGGGAATTCTGACATAAAGAATTATAATGAGCAAGAGAATTATCTGAGTTTTCCTAGATTACCCAATGAAGTGCTTTTCTCATATGGGTAACATTTTGGATAATAGCAGGAGCATTTCCAGGAACAAAGAATTCCTCCTGTAAGCTTGGGATTGTGTTTAATACAACCAAATCTGATGGCTCTGGAACAAGCTCTCTGATAACTCACCCACAATACTGTTACCTACTACAGATAACTCAGCTGAAACTAGGAAATTTGAGTTATTGCAGAATTTGAGTATTGAGGAATAGAAAATATTTGAACTTTCACCACAATTACTGCAGGTGTCAAAATAAGTGTCAATATTCCCTTTATCTAAGAAGAAACAGTTACAGTGACATTATGCCTTGTGCTTCAAAACACAGCAATTTATCAGTGAAAGATACAAACCAAAACCCCAAACCTCTACAAGTCACCTCCTTAAATCCTTTAATGCCTGAAGCTGCCTGACATTGTTATGAAGATATTAGTTATAATAAAATACTGGTTCATTAATTTTTGTAGCTACACAAATTTCTTAATTCCAGAAACCCATTTTTGAAAAACAGCTCAAGCTTTGGATGGGCATGAACCTCCAGATCTTTATCTGATACCAATTAGACAACTCAGATCTGGAACCTCTCTTCTCACATGTCATAAGCAGGGTTAGGACCAGGTATTAAAAGCAAAAGTCACTCAAATGTAGTTTCCAGCTTCTGTTCTCCCTATTAATGACAATTTCTTATAACTTCTCCAAGGAATGATGACAATTCAGTAGCAAGTCCTGCCATCTTTTGTCTCCCTTTCCTGATGTTGCTCTGGAAGTGCAAGTGCAGCCAAGCAGCAGCACATAGACATCTGTTCCTTGGCCAGGAGGCAGATAAGATGAGAAGTTCTCAGGCTGCAGGACACTGATCATGCCTTGTGCTCTGGGATGGCTCTGGCTGAGCAGGGAGGTTGGACCAGGTGATCCCCTGTGGTCCCTTCCAACCACAGCCATTCCACAGTTCCACAGATCAGACCCAGCCAAAGCCTCCCACTTCTCTTGCTCGCATTTAGCTGTGCTGGAATTGATGACTGACCCCAAATCCCATACCCAGGACCTGCATTACCTGGCACAAGCCTTTTCAGAGTAAGTTCTGCAGCATTCCTGACTTGTGTGACTTTATCCAGCCATTCAACTGAGACATGTTACAGATCAGAATCAAATCATTAAATCACTTTTGCATTATTTGGACTTGACAAATTTGATCTCTCCTCTTTGGAAATCCCTTCCTTACCAAGAAAGCTCAATTAATGTTCCAACACATTCAAGTCCTTTTCCTTTCTAACCCTTTAACAAGGTTCATGTTCCTGAGACCTCTCAGAGCCCTCCTGGCTCCTGCCTTTCACTGAATTTCTTTCCTGACACAGCTCTGTCCCCAGCTCCATTTTGTCATCTCTCCAGATACTGTACCATGCACTCCTTAGTCCTTCCTGGGGCAACTTTACACCTTCTGCTTCTCACGAAGCCTCCAAGCTTAGTAATAATGCTTTCTAGGAATTTGAGGTCCTCAATATTACTCTTGATTATAGTTCCTTCTTTAGCACACTTCAGCATCTCAGACATTTAAATGAATCAGGACAGAAAATAGTGTGCAAAGCTGAGCACACTTACTGAACATCCTGCCCATTAGCAAAGATTCTGGAGCTGTCTATTCCCACACAGAGCAGAAATCAAGGGTGCCCAGCCTGTTCACCACCCCCAGCCCCTTTCCAGCAGCATTCCTTCCTCCTCAGCATTCCCTTTGTCTATCAGTACAACTGTGCTCCCCCTTCTGCCACTACTCTCATCCTCTTCCTTCCCCCCTTCCACCTTCAAACCATGACCTTCTCCTGCCCGTGTTTGCATTCCACAGGCATTGCTTTGCCAGCCTGTGTTTGGAGTTGGGCTTCTGATGCTCTGCTCCTCCCATGTGAATTCCTAAGGGAGATCTCCTGCTGACAGCCACCCCCATGCCTTCAGTGTCCACCTCTGCCAGCCTTTGGGCACACACACACATTTACTTGTCATGGCTCAGCCAACTCACATTGGGCTTGCAAGTCATAGGAAATCAATTATATCCCTGATCTATGAGAACAAAGCTCCATGCTGGAGTCCTCTTTTCTCCTGGAAGCAACAGAACAGCTGATGAACTAAGACCTGAACACTGGCTTTTAGCACTGCAGTGTTAGCCCACAGGAGCCAAGCCAAGGGACTGCCCTGTGTTTGAAACCAATGATTGGCAACTCCAGCCCCAAAGCACCCAAACTGCAAGAGCCATGGCAGCCTCATTACAGCAGTAAGACAAACCCACAAGTCTGAAACAGGGGTTTGACCAAAGGCATTGCATACCTTGGCTTTCTGATACTCTGCATCCAGGAGCATCACCAGGTTCCTGCTCATGTGCTGAGCAACAGCTTGATCAGATTTACTCAGCTGAACATGTGCTCAAGAACTGTGTCTTTCCTGAACTATAGCACCATGTATAGTGCCATGTCCTTCAAGAGGAAAAAGAACATGGGACTCCTCCCTCAGCTGCTTGAGGCTGACCATGGCATCCCCAGACACAGCCAACAACACCCCAGCAGTGCATAACCCTCTGCACTAGACTCAGCCTCACTCAGGGGAAAAGTCAATAATGGAGAACAACATCCTAAAAAAATCATTTTTTTTGTACTTGAGCAAGTGAGCATCTCTTTAGCTGTCAGATCAATTATTCTATTAGGAATTAATTTGTTAGTATTTCCACAACTACAGCTTTCCAGAGCCCACACAAGAACAGATTGCATAGGGTGGGAGAAAAAGGGAGGAAAGGTTTTGTTTTGTTGAGGTTAGTTATAGTAGGGCCCAACAATTGGGAAATATGGAGTGTACAAGGACTACTGCAAAGTGACAACCATTCACACATTATTCTATAGAACACTTCAGTACTGCGAGTATTTCCCAGCTGAAATCCATCCAAGTTTTCCTCTATCCATGTTTAGTCCAGGAACATTAATGATGAAAATCTAGACAGCACTACAGTGTGAACTATTAGATGTGCACTGATGATACTTGAATTTATATTGCCTTTGGCTGAGTCAGGTCATAGAACTTCAGTGATCTGAATTCTGGCCTGTATCTGCTGTCAAATGAATAAACAGTAAATCAAACTTCAGACTTTGTAACAGAGTTGAAAGTCTGTTTTCCTCCAGACCTGGTATATACCGCATGATGCAATCAAATACATTGTCTGTCAAGCATCCAAAAATGAACTCAGTGACTCACAAAAGCAGTAAGTAAGACAGTCCCTGCACCTGAAATACCTTACATTCTATGTTCAAAACAAGAGTCCCAGAAAGTCTGACTGCTGGGGAGCTGAGTTAGTCCTCCAATGGAAAGGGAGGACATGGGTTACTCCATGTGATCAATCAGTTTTTTCCCTGGATGAAGGTGTGATTCTTCCCCAGTTCCAGTGTAACCTACAGATCCAGGAGGTTGTTGTAGGACACCCCTGAGTGTGGATCTGTTCAATTTGTCAGCCAGCAATCCATGGTATCTCCAGCAAATCAGAGCTAATCTCTCTCCTCTAACCACTGCTCACATACAAATACCTCCACACAATCCAAAAGCCTTAACTTTAAAGCAAGAAAATCCCAGTTCTGTGCAGCAATAACCCAAAATCACCACTTCAGAGTGTTCTCAGCAGGCATGCTTTTGATTTCCAATAAAGCCTAATAAAATCCTGGCTCAGGGAGGAGGGAAGGATCCTCCTGTACCCCGACAAGCCTGGCCTGACAGACAGCAGCTGCTCCTGAGATCTTTTGCAGAAGGCAGAGTGTGTTTCAAGAACACATTTAAACCTCCAAACACAGCTGTGCATATACAGGACCATACATACATGAAAAGAAAAGTATTAAATAATTACAGAAATCTCCATTATACTTACTGCTTCCAGTTTGCAGCCAGGTACTAAGCCTACTTTATTTCAAATATTCATGGACTTAGTTTTTATTAGAAAGCTCTTGTAGGCATAACAAAAATGTTTTTGCATTTTGTTAATGAAAACTTGCTAAAATTAATTACATTGGAAAACATAGGTATTTGGACAATAGCAGACAAAGCTCCAAACTTGTACTTGGGTTATGATAACCAAGGAGCCCTGCAGTGACAGTGCAAAATGACCCTCCTGGTGGTGACTTTTCTGTTATGAAATTAGACCTTCAGCACCTGAGAAGTAAATTGAATGTTAAATGGCTCATGGTACCAATGAAGAGCATCAATAACTACTCTGAAACAGATTCAAATAAAAGCTTGCACTGCATTTTATGAAGTCTGAAACTCTCACTACTGCCAAACTATTTTTACATGTATAGACATTTTTAAACATTGTTTAAAAGGTTTTTGAGAATCATTCTTTATCCAGGACTCAGATGGGGAATGTGAAGAAAAACTGTTCACATTTTTGTCTTGTTTCCATTTCTCAAATCCTGCCACAGGCCTCCCCTGCTATCACCTGCCTGAAATCTTTCCTTGGGACAAGAAATGCTGTCCCAATATCCCTCCCACCTTTATGTAGGTGTGCTTATAATGTAATCACTATTCTTTAGTGATTCCAGAGGCAAAGAGTCAATATAATCTGCCTACAGATATAAACCTTCCACAGTATTGTTGGCAGTGTTAGGAGCAACTTATCTTGAGAACACACAACACTATAAATGCCATTTTTAGACTAAGAAATGCCCACTGAGATTACAGCCAATATTTTCATTTTGTTAACAGCAATAAGACTTCATAAAACTTCAGAGGCTTTACTGGGTTTCATTTCCAGACATTAATCAAGCAAATTTCCCCTAGTGGATTCAGAAATCCCTGAATCACTAAGTACCAAATCAATACTCTTATGCTGGAAGACAAGAATAAGAAATGAACCCAATTAGACACTGAAATCTTGATTATTTATGTATTTTAATATATACCTGGGAGCACAATTTTTTTTTAACAGACTATTGCTATGCTATTTGTCACTAGAAGTAAAACTCAGGTGGAAAAGGGAAATGGATGCAGCAGTTTTCCCTTCAGATGAAATAATTATAAGGCCAGTTCAGTTTACCCCAAGTGACAGGTTATTGCATTAGCAGCCCACAACATTTCCCAAATCAGGCCCCAGGTATTCTCTGCTGCCAGCTGCATTCTTCACAATTTTCAGTACCTATTTGACACGACTAAGCTCAGTGGTCCAAACGAATGGGATAAAGAAGGCAGCATCATAAAAGCAGTCACAAAACTTAATACAAATATTCCCTGTGTTAGCACAGACTGCATTTACTGGCCCTTCACAAGACCCCCCCAAAGACAGCTCCATCCATCCTCTTGGATAATTTACACAAAACCCAACGACTTTACTCCTTAATGTTCTAAATACAGCAAAGCTCTTTGCAGTTTACCAAAGGGTTGCATCTGAATTAGTGGTTCAGAGCTGAGAGCCATTTCCACTCATTCTAGAGAATGACATCACCCAAAGTAGGCTGCCAAAAATGTTACTTTCACATTTCTTCAACAGAAGATTTCCTTTCACCACTCTTGAATTTTTTTTTTTTTTCAGGTAGTCAATCATTCAACAAAAATGAAAGTTCTAAGTATTTCCAGGCCTATAGATGAGCGTTTAACACTAACAAGTGACTATGCCTTGTAAAAATGTTGTGTGCAACTGTACCTTTTTTCCTGGTTCTTTTTAGCAGATTTATATTTACAACCATGCTGAGCTAAAATAATACAAGTTACTGCAATTCCCATCCAGAACTGACTTTTTTCCCCTCTTGATTTCACCCTGCTCCACTGAAGAATGCTCCACTCTGTGACAGGATGCCTGTTGTTTAGGGAGCTGTAGGTGCCAATGGAAACACTGGACACCAACAGTGAGATAAATCAGTCAAACAAGGACATTTTTGCATTTTCAAGAAAGCTGCTTAAAGCTCCCTGGATGACAAGTCCAAGCAATGCATCCCACTCCTCCAAACAGCCTAAACAAGCAACAAAAGGTCACCAAGTTGCAGCAATTTTGATTCTCTCCCCCCAGTATTCGAGATAAGCCTTTTCCTTTCTCAGTTCTGATGGAGGTTTTGCGTCCTGCCTTGGCAGAACCCACACCTGGAGTACCCAGGAGTTTTCATTCAGGGCTCATTGGTTTCAGGAGTTTCCCATCATTAAGTCTGATCAAGTCAACATCCAGTTTCTCAGTGCAGAAATTATCTTCACTGTTAGGTTTGAACCCAAAAGATAACTCAGTGTTAGCTAATGATCCTTTCCCTTTGGGGAAAAAAGGGCAAATTTCAGGATGTTCCAGCTGGGATCACAAGACCTATAAATGGAAGCCAGTGCTGTTTCTTTGACCTACAGGAATATTTTATGTTCATCTTTTGTAGCTCCTGTTACTAAGGAAGTGAATAGAAATACTACTGAAATTCAGATGCTTTTTTTGATAGGAGTTGAACTAGTCATAGTCCTAAATATGAAGCACTTTTAAGGCACAGAAAATAAAGCATCTTTCAGAGAACAATGCAGCATTATCAAGAGAGAGACAAGACACCTAAATGCAATTTTCTAACATTTTAATCTAATGCTACAGTGTCTTAAACATCACCAAAACTACCAAAATCCTAATAAATATCTGCATAGTGTACAGGTGTGCAACATATTTTAATGACAGACCTTTAGTTATTTTTCTCAGTGCTTCCACAATGACTTTTGAATATAGACTGATAACATTAGGGAAAAGCAGGGCAGCTCATGAACACAGGTGCTTTGATTTACTTGTAAAATAGCTCATAACTAACGTTCTCCAGGAACCTGTTGCAGTGTTCAGGTGAGAAACATTAAAATAAATTACTCTTAGTTATTTACTGTTAAAGAGTCCACCCAACAGCAAATTTAGAATCCCAGACTTGCACTGAACTGTCCTTTATGACCACATTTCAATGTAAACCTTGAGAAACTTCCACAGTTATTCAAGTTATAAGGAAAGGAAGAACAAGGTTTTAAAAGTCCGCACAGAGGGAGACTCTATCCAGTCCTGTGTATGATCTATTATTAAATAGAGTGACAGTGACTTCTGAAGTTATAACAACATCCTTGCACTTCCAGTGGCTTTCCTTGCAGACTGAAGCCCCCTTTCTTGAAAGGGCATCACGGCAAGGTGAGATTAAAGACAAACTGCACAACCCCCCTTCTGAGGCATTAGCTGTAGAAAACAGAGTGACTTTTCCCCCCGGTACTTGTGGGGGCTGCCACAAGAACTGCAGTGCTCGGGTTACACATAATCCCCCAGCTGCGAGAGACAATTAGCACCACAACCTCCAGAAAAGCTTTCAGCTCTCAACAGGTGCCTCCCCATTGTGCTCAGGTTTAAATCAAAATGTGGCAGAGGGAATGTCCCACCTCCTGCCACCCCTCCCCTTTGAAACCCTCATTACAGCCCCACTCTCATTGTCTCCAAAAAGACCAAACAGGACTTTCACCCCTTTGGGTGCTTTTTTTCTCCTCCTTATCTATCTGAGAGATCTGAACGCAGGAAGTGGAATTTATTTGTTGTCTACTACGAGTCTACTACATCTCTCCTGACTGGTGAAAACAGGAGCAAGTCCTTTGAGAGCCATATAATGGACAAAAATCTGAAAGTCTTCCCCTTTTTTTGGGCAGTTTCTGGCAAACCTGCTGCATTTATAGCAGCAGACACATCAACTCCAATCCTTTAGCAGCTGTGCTGCCCTTTAATTCCTCATGCCCTGAAGTTTTGTACACTTGTACCCCTCTTGCTCACCGCCAGAAAGCACAGCCCTCAGAACAGCCCAGCCTTTCTGTTCAAAGCCAACTAACAGCTCCTGGCTACTGGAATTTTCTTTGAGATATACTGTTATTTTCCACTTGTTCTGCCCATTTTCTTCTTAATCAAACACACATTGAAGTGCCTTTCTAGGAAGGCTGAACCATGCCAGCAGGAACTAAGACCCTCTAGTTCAGCTGGCAAGCTTCTCCCTCAGAATTCCAAACTACCCCAGAGCCAGAGAACTTCCTTTCACAAGTCAAGCTTCTTCTCCCAGACCCACCAGCTCTCCTCCAATTCCTCTGAACACTTCAGCATTAACTCCACCCAGTGCATCAGAGCTGACTGAGATCAACAATGACATGAGAACACCATTAAAAGTGCTTTTCTCCCAGCCCAAGGTTCCACTCACCCATCCCGGATCCCGTTGAGCAGCTCCCTCCAGCAAAGCCAGACACCCTTCTAAAAGCCAGCAGGAGTCAGTATTTATACCTCTCCCCACAAACCCAATCAGGCTCTTGCCCCAATTAAGCTCATTGACACCAGGTGTTATCCATTCCCTCCTAACCACGCACACACTTGCTTTACCTCCAAACCTTCCCAGGTGGGAACTCAGCACCAGGGCCCAGAAGGTAAAGAGATGATGGTGGTCAGTGCTGTAGCCATCCCCTTGAAGCCATAAGGGTGGTGCAACAGTGCTGTAAAAAAGGAGAAAGCATTGATTTGGCACCTTTGTTTTCCCTTCCCCTGGCAGCTGAGGGGCAGGAGGAGCTGCACAGAGGGGAAGGGTGCAGAAGGAGGGGGACCCTTTGTTTGAAGGTCACTGGGGGAACGAGAGGGGTGTTTGCCTGAGGCAGAAAGTACAAATGAGAGTGAACACTGCTCTCCTCATGCCCCTTGTCTATGGCCTCTCTCTGCTCACCATCAGCACTGCCTGCACTGCTGTGCCCTGGGGGGGACAATCTCACAGGGGATGGGAAGGGAAAATACTCCAGAGCCTGGGCTGCCCACCATCACACACAAACGAGATGAGAGGCAAGGCTTTCTGCTTCCTGCTCCTCAGGTTCCACCGTAGGGGTGCCACCAGCCAATTCCTCCTGTGGTGGAGCTGCTCTGTGAGCGTGAACCAACTACTGCTGCTGGACGTGTTTGCCAGGGCCAGCCCCTTGTCCCAATGCATTTCTTCTCTGTCTCACACAGTGTGGAGGCACTGCAGGCACCTGTAAATCACACCTACCAAAAGCTGTTACCTGCAGGCCTGGCTCTTGGTTGGTTTGGTTTTCCAAGCCCTGAACCGACACCAAGCCCCTGGACAGGACTGGGGGCAGCAGCTCAGCACCCCTGAGCTCCGGGGCACACGTGGAACTCAGCAGCTCCTCCTAAGTCCAAAGCAGGTGTCCCCAGCAGGGTCCACACACCCCTCGGAGCCCGGGATGCCTTTGGAGCACATGTTGGGAATGCAGCACACTTCTGCCCACCTCCAGCAAGGAGGAAATCCCTCTGGCACGGGGTGTCAGGAAGGGGCTCGGTGCAGCTCGACAAACAGGTTCCTGGACGGCTTCGCTGGGGCACAGATTTCAATCTTGTTTGTTCAGAACCGGCTCCCCGAGACCTACGGGCTCTGATTATTTATTAAGACATTTTTTGGCTCCTCTCAAGCTTTGCATTTTGTTTTCATTTGTCAGATTGAGCACTAGTTGGTTGTATTTTGAACTAGACTGTGACCCCTGATTCACTCTTCCACCAATTCTCTTCATATCTCTTAATTGTCTTGAAATAGCCAGACTTCTGCATGGTAATTAGTGTTATTGTGAACTTAGACACTGGAAACCCTAAAATTATTAGATTTCTGGAGGGCTGAATGAACCAATATCTGCCAGTGTGATGGTATGTAGTGAGCTGAGCACAGAACTTCAAACTCGGAAGTGCTGACTCCAAAACCTGGGTCTACCTTGTTATTTCTCCTCTGCCCTTCCCTTTGCAGCTCAAGGAGACTCTATCTCTTTATTTACCTACCTCCCAAGTTAGGGAATAAATGTGGAATGTGACATAAGTGCTAGCACTGTAATTAGCAAGAAAAATATTCCTTGTTCATCTCAACATATTCAACAACAGATGCCTTTCACTTTAAAAAGACCAACCAAAATTTCAAAACATATATTCTCGGCAGAATATTTTTAAAACAGAAAGTATTCAAGATGGAATTGTCTTGACGTGCCTGCAGCAGACAGACTCAGGACAGCTCACTTTGTTTTAAAAATTCAAATGGAAAGCTTCTGGGACTTGCTTTTGTATTTTTCTGTTATAAATAAAATCTTTGTTAAAAACAAAGATGTAACAAAGAGGGAGTTTAGTGCTGGTGGATTAAAGCATCACTTGTAATGCTCACGAGGGGGAAACTTGGGATTTGGTGCTTTTGGATCCAAAGTGTCATGGGGCATTAAGAAGAATCCAGCAAAGCTGCCTGACCCCAGGCTGTGGGAAGTTCCCTGTCCCAGAGCACAGAGAGGCTACAGACCTGCTCTGCTTGTAGGAGCACCTGGGAAATAGATCCCACGGGATTTTGGCCCCCAGAGGGTGGAAAGGTGGATGCTGTTTTGATCAGCTGATCTCCAGTTACTGTACAGTGAAAGGGTAACTCATGCAGAGGAGGAGAAAGGCAAAGATCATGGAGCTCGTTGCCAAAAGCAAATCAGGACAAAGGTTTTCTGTAAAACACACAGGTCACATACAAGGAAGTGCAAACCTGAAGCTCTCATATGAATTCCAAGGTAAATTCCAACAAGCTGCTGAGGAAACAGAAGACAGCCCATCATGTTCCCACAGGAAAAGTGAAAATGTCATCATCAGGATTCCTTGTTTCCATGCTGCAGGACTGCAGATGCAGGCTGTAAGACAAGAAATATTCCACAGCAGGAAAAATAAATAGTCTAGAGCATCCTATTCCAAGAGGAAGATACGTCAGATTTCAGGCTTATTTCAGTCTTAAAATATAAAGAGAATCTGGATATTTGAAAAATACATATTTTGGAACTGGACTAAAGCCAATTATTTTCTTCTATTTCAGAGTTTCAGTGTCAAGCAAACAACTAGAGCCCTTGCATATGCCCCTAGTGTCAGCCTTTCTCTCAAAGCTTAACAAGAATAGAGTTGGGTCTCAGCCCTTGTTTTCCAGGAGACTAGATCCCTAAATCCCAGTATCACATCTTGTAGAGTTACTGATAGAGTATAAACCCAAAATTTCCATCCATAAAGATGTCAACACCCAGCTCTGCCAAAACATCAACCTCCTCAGCTGAGCAGTGTCAAATGATGCATGAGCACAGTTTCACATGCACACATGAAATACAATTACAAAATGCTTTAAGGTCATCCTAGGAAAATGATATTACTGGAAAGCCATGATTAATTGAAAAATCATTGACTAATTTTGAATCTTTTCATGCACATTATGGGAAGAGCTGTCTGCAGAGTCAGGATGGTTTGGCACTGTAAGAACCTGTGTTGCTATTTTATGTTGCTACTGAAGAGCAGGTGAACCAACCTGCAGAACCAAAGCTTTCAAGGCAATTGGTCTCTCAGCCACTCTCTGGTTATAAGCAGTGACTTTTGAGAACTGAAAACCAGCAATTACCGTGTCAACTACCTGCAAGGAAAAAGAAATATTTGTGATTTAGGCAAATAATGAAGAATATTTTAAATTCCATAACATGACTGCTTACATCAAGAGTAGGTAAAGATAGAGAGACTAATTCAAATGTTTGATTTTTAGAAAATATTCAACAGTTCTAAGGTTTCATCTTTAAACAGGTAACAACATCTCCTGGTTTGCAAAGCACAGGCAGGGTGGTGCAATTCCTGACACACTTCAGACAGAAACAGTCACAGAAGTGCCAGGTCTGGAGGAAACCAGTGAGTTACAGAACTGGCCTTGTGCCAGATCTTCAGGGGTCAAGCTCTAGGGGAAATGGGAATGTGAATATGCTACAATATAAATTTTCTGGTGCTGGAGATGAAATCACTTCGGTGATCACGGAAGGCTCTCTGGAGAATGAGCCCCTGCTGTACAACTGCACTGTTGGCTCTGAGTGTCCTTTTTGCTGACAGCCTTGGCAGAGAAAGCGAGGACTCGCTGATAAGGAGGGACTCTTATCTCCAGAGGTGGTCCTCGGGTCAGAGTTGAGGAATGTTGGCTGGATGACTGGGAGCATGTGCTGCTGCTGCCCAGGGTGTTTATCTGCTCCTTCTGTGGGCACCTCCTGCTCCCGCACACAATGAGGATCAGATATTACCAGATATTAGGAAAGAAAGTTTTCTTTTGGGGGAGATTTTCTGAAACCAACAACTGTCATATTTTTTGGGCCTTCTTTCCTTGTTTTGGGGGCAGAGCACCAGCGTAGATGAACAGAGGCAACTGTTATGCCATTGGAAAACTCACCTGTAAGAACATCATAGGGATCATTCTGAAGTTCCTGAGAATGTTTTTGAGCAACAGCAAAGAAATACAGTAGAAAAAGGAAGGAAAGAAGTGCTCAGGGATTGCCAACCCCATTTATTCCAGGAAGATGGAGCAAGTAAACCTGAGTTACTTTTAAGCAACGGCTTGATCCATGTGCTATGGAAGTGGCAGGAATTGGAGGGGTCAGAAGCAGAACCCAAAGAGGGGACTCTCCCCCGCAGCAGGGACCGCACTCATGCCCTAATGGGATTGCCCAGGGAGCCCTTGGGACATCACCTGCAGGTGCCCTTGGAGCTACAAACTCATTTTCACATCTGGTGGGAGGTCACTGAGGCAAAACATACTTAACTGTAGAAATTTGTATGTCTTTTGTTGTAAGTCATCTGTAGAAAATCTGAACTGAAATCTTCATGATTTTGAAGTTCTTGGCAATATTGCTTCTGCCTTTTTCTCCTTCACTGAGCAGAGACCAACATACCACTGTGTCAGTTAAGGTCAGGCTTATCTGAGCTGTCTCTGAACTACCAATTCTTCCCTCTCCCAAAAGCGAGGCCTAAACCTGTTGAAACTGGCCTCTCTTTTCACAAAACAGGATGTGAAGTGAGGGCTGATAGCCCTGAAAGTACTGAAGGAAAATAAAAAAATGTTTGCTTTTGTAATGGTGTTAACAGTCTAAATATCACGACAGATTTTAGTATACCAAATAGTCGTGGAACATTACAAGATAATATAAATCAGGGACATACAACTTCAGATATTTATATTTGTGTCAAATGTTGTACTTTTATACAATTCATACACATACATACATACACAAATAGAGTGTGTTTGTGTGTGTATCAGGAGCCACTGCCATCCACCTGCATATGTGTGAGTTGCTTAATACCCTCTGTGCACAAAAATTACCAGCTGTCAGGTCCATAGGAAAACTGCCACAAAAGGACAGCATTTAACAAAAATATTCTCATTTATAGGTATCAACCTATACCAGGGTCCAACTATGTAAATAGTTATTAGATATGTAGCAGGCCTTAGATCATTGCTTTTGGAATTTGACTGTAAAATTAAAAAGTGCTGGAATGGTTTGGTGTACTATACTTGGCACTACCATTAAAATGCAAAATTCAATGTATTTGCTGTACCTTATCTGAATAAAAAGCCTGACAGAGTGTCGACTGGTGGTTTTCTGTGCCTGTCCCCCCTTGCAGACTCAGTGTTTGCCATCTCATCTACAACACAAATGGTTTTTGAGTCACTTTTCAGGCAGTCCATGGGTGCTCTGCCAGGCACAGTGCTCAGTGTGTGTGCCAGTTCTGCAGGGCTCAGCAGGAGCTCCGTGGGGACACCCAGGGTGGCTCAGCCCTGCGTGTCCCTCTGGGGTCGCTGCCTGCACAGCCCACACTGACTGGGAGCAGGCACAGCTCCCACTGCAGCCCAGCCTGACACGTTTTACACATTTCCTCTGTGTTCCCAGGGTATTCCCCTGACTCCTAGGGAAAAGGAATGAACACAAAGAGCCAACATGGCTTTTAATATGAGATGCCAGCATTCTGAACTATTTAAATATGCACTGTTTGAGCTTCAGACAGTTCATCAGTTAACTTTTCCGGGCCCTCAAGGTAGTTTGTGATCAAATGGTGTGAATAATTTAATGATCTCTGTGGATATCTGAGTTGTGCAGGCTGTTTGTATCTGCCCAGCCCCAGCTTTCCTTCAGAGGGACAGGCTGGTGCCCCTGACAGGGAATGCCTGTTGTCTTAATCAAAATCAGGCATCACAGATAGCACAGACACAGGTTTGGACATCGAATATGAACGGATGATTAATATTTTCCCTGTGCATTGTCAAATGCTTATTTCACCTCCCACTTCAGTCAGTTCTCAAAAACCATCTGGCCTACAGTTCTTTCCTTTTTTTTTTTTTTCATATGTTGCCTAATTTTTGTTAGTCATGAACAAAAGCTGAAACCAATGATGATGAGACTGCACCAGGTGCCTGATATTACATCGTGCAAGACATGAACTTGCAAAACAGTCAAGTACTTTTTTTGGCTGAAGGAGCTTTTTTCCAGAGCAGGACTGGGATATTCTTCCCACCCACATGTGTTATTTTCTATTCCATTACAGAGAGGGACATGAAATAAAAGAGAATAGTGCTTAATGAATAATTGTGTTCAGAAAACATAAATGTCGGTCTTTCACTTGTACATTCATGTATCAAAAGCAAGTGAGGAATTCCCTAGCTCTGCACATAACATACATAACTGCTCTTTGACATAATCAGAAGTCCTGTACAATGACAGGCACAATCATGGTTCAAGGCAGAGAGGAATAAATCAGTGAATTTATGTCAAAATAACCCCCTCCCTTACTGCTTGAAGCTCTCGGGCACACTGAGCCATTTGGCCACACATGAGAAATGCTGCCTTTTAGGAAAAGTAACACTTTGCTTTCATATAAGGACTTGCCCCACAGTAAAAATTTTATTCATTACACAGACATTAGTTAAATAATTACAAATACACAAGCCCATTTGCCTATCTGGGGAAGTATTCTACCAAATAAAAAATGGGTTTCTTTGTCTCAGGTGAAAGCCCCTCCAAAGTGACTTGCCCAGACAATAGGGTTTACTTCAATAATTTTACCACACAATTATATTGGTTTGCATACACAGTTTAGCTGAGGCAAAGGTAGATCCAAGATCATTCTCTTGCCATTGGATTGTGAGGCTGGACTTGCCAAGGATATTTCCTGTATCCTGAATGTCTCAGTCATCTCTCTGTTCTGTGATGGATCAGCCCCCTTTCCTTTGTGGCTACTCAGGGAACCCTGACAAACAGAAATCTAATTTTTGTCTGCAACTCAGGCTAATTATCTGATCCTTTTTAAACTGGCTGCTGGGACTAGGGAAAGCAGTCCTACTCCGGAAAAAAAGGCTAAAAGGAAGCACCAGGAATTAAGTTCAGTGTCAGGACCTTTTGTTTGCAAATAAAAGCCCTCGGCTCTTCCCTTTCTGAGATGTTGGATGTTTGTGTGTTTGTGCCACACAATTTCATTAAATTCTCAGTCAGTGCTTCTGCTCTGGGGCTATACAGGAACTGAGACACCCTTTCTTCATTTCACAACAAACTGATCCAATTATGGCCAAGCCCACACATTTTTGTAAGCCAATCGTTTTCAGTACACGTGCTCACAGTACATATGCTGCTTCTATAGATTATTTTTATGTTTCTCTTGAAAATAAATGTCTCTTTGCTTCTAACACAGTAATTAAACTCTCTGCACTATTAAACACCTTTACTGAAGGCAACTTTCAAAGGACCATGCAGTGACAGTATCATGTTTCACTGTGAAATTTGGGACTGTGGAGTCACGACAGACACTGCTCCATAGTAAGTTTGACCCTAAATGGCAATCCAGGACAGATACAAATAAATCTTTCCTGTCTCTTTCTGCACCTTCTTTCCTCTCTTTCCTTAATTCTCAGGTTTATAATGACCTGATCACCCATAAAACCAGACTATCCACCCTCTCACAGATGTCACTGCCACACCTCTATGAGCAGAGAGACTGTGATTTCAGGACTTGCCAAACACTGTAAAACAAGAAAGCAGTCCAAACTCTGAGAAACTGGTTCCTAAGCAAAGAATAAATGACCAAAAATAAAATACACGTAGCAAAAAAGTATTATTATAAGAATTAGAGATTTCCAGCACCAGTTTGTGATCAAAGGTCTCTAAGCTGCTATTAGATAAAAGCTCTGCTCTGTTGTTGAGGGACATTCCAGCTCCTCTATTGTTCTCAAACACAGCTCAGGTCAAAGAAGTGGCATAGCAAATCAATTAATGTCCTACCTGCCTCCTGCACTAATTAGAGACTCAGCCCCTCTCTTCTCTCTGCTCTTGATATTTGAAACTTCTCAGAAGGTGAAGATTAAAGTAGCAGCTCTCAGACTTTTCCAGAGGGTTTCCTTTTCAAGCCTTACCTTCCCTGACAAGTATGGATTCAATTGAGGTGAAAGAGCATTAGGAATTTTCCCCATCTCTGCTGCTTTTATTTCTTTTTATTCACCCCTATAAACACAATCTGTAAAACACTTCCACAAAGGAATCTCTTTATTATCTTACCTTCAATTCTGGTTCCAAAAATACTCCTATAATCCAGACTATTAAACCAAATTAATATTGAACCTAATTATTCATGTTCCTCCATGTTCCAGGAAATGGCCACAGTACACAGTAAAGGTCCCACCAGTATCTCTCTTTCATAATCACCTTTTACGTATAAACCAGCATTGCCTTTTTTTTTTTTTTTAAATATGAGAAATTCTCCAGTACACATGCCTGAATTCACAGTGGACTGTTCAAATACAGGATTTCTATTCTCCCTCTTGGTCACTCCATTCTGAGTAGTGAGGACTATTATGTTCTGTCATTGTTACTTGGCTTTCTATATGTTCCCCATACCAAGACTATGGTCTATCAAAACTTTTACCTGTCTTTCCTTTCACTCTCCCTTTGTTTCAGGTATGTAGATCATCCACCAGCTCCAGCCAAGCAATGAAACATCTCAGCACTGTCAGCAAATTTTAGCCAATGTGCCCTCAGAGTGCTCAATCTCTGCGCTGCCTGTGCAAGAGTAGCTGAGGAAGAAAGATGGCAAACAGTAGTGCTAAGGTCTGGACATCAAATATTAAAAATAGTATTATCTATCTTGAGATATACCACAGAGTGACCCTTCTCCATCTTCACTTACATTCATGTGCCTATTTTATTGGTTGGAACCACGGACACTGGAGAAAAAAATAAACTACACAAATAAAACTGTTGGTCCTGAGCAGTCTCTGCTCCTAAGAGCCTTCTTACAGTGCAGACAAATCAACACTTTGCTGAACAGTTCAGGTAAGTACAGAAAGATCATATTTGGGTTCCTGACTAACTGATATTTATGCAAAAAATGAGAAGAAAAACAACAGCACTGATGCTTATCCACAAACAATAAAGATTCTGCTTTGGCCCAGAATGTAAAGAATGTACCTCAAATGGCTTCAAGCTTCATAAGAAAGGAAGAGGCTTTGGATGTTAATCCAACAGCCAAAGCAGAGAGAGGAAGGAAGCTGTTATCCTTAAAAGCCCATGAACACTCTTTGGGCAGTTTGGTCTCTGTCCCTGCCCAGAGACAAGAGGGATGTTTATGCACCTGATTTAGTGGCTTCATTCCCCATCCTGTGTCAACTCAGTTTGCAATGTGAAGCAAAAATCTGCTTATTGTTCCAGAGACATTCTAGGGAGGGAAATGAGTAAGAAGAGAGTATGGCCAGGGAGTTCTGTGTGAACCTCTAAGTCCTCTCATATATTATATTCTTTGTTAAGTATAGTGTTCCTCTTCATAATAAAACAACAACCCAGTTCCTCAAAATGTTCTGTGATAAAAGAAGGTACATAAAACAAAACATGATTTGCTAAACTCTCAAGGGACCACACATGTGGGATGTCATCACATGGACCAGACTCCTCCTTATCATCTTCCAGGCTACAATGTGAAAGGTTGGGCACATGCCCATTTCCCTCAAATACACCTTTCATGCCAAGACAATTGTCAGTCAGTACCAGCTGATTTCATAAGCTCCATGAAAAGGTTACTTGTTCTTAAAAGCAAAACACAGTAACTCTCTGTTTTTAATGTATGTTGCCAACACTAGAGCGCAGGGATCTAATCCAATCCAATTATCAAATTTGCAGGTTTTTGTTTCCATGACACAATTTCTATGCGTGTAATAGAAGAATTTGCTCTGTGTTGATACAGCTTCTCGGACAAGCCCTGAATTTGCATATTCACACACAATTAAATTCAACACGGGGCTGAACCCTGCACGTGTGTGTATTGAACACCAGTGGGGCTTCTGGGCACGTGGACACTGCTCTGCAGTGATGCAGGGAACGATTCCACCTCGTAAATGCCTCTGGACAACCCTGAGACAATACAGTGGGAGTGCTTTGGCAGCAATTCGAGGTTTGCAAGGGTTAATCCAGAGCTTCACTCTTCTTTAAACACAGCATTTATGAACCATATCACACACACAGGGGCTCTGTGCGCTCGCAGCCTTCACTGAAGCCAGTGGCAGTCACAGCTCCTTCCAGGACCGAGCCATACACACATAAACCGAGTTAAAATATATCGTTTACATACTGCCAGCCCAATAATTCACAGAATCCCTGGCACCGCAGCGCAGGATTTTCCTTCGGCCGCAGCCATTTCTCGCGAGCTGCTTTTCCATGTCCTGGTAGCAGCTGACCCTCGAAGCATTTGCAGAATAAGTCAGTGTTTGGTTAACCTGCCCGTGCCCTGCCGTGCGTGTGTTCACGGTGCAGCTGCGCTCTGAGTCACAGCCCCTGGGGAAGCGCCGCAATTGCCGCAGTCGCGCTGCGGGACAGCCCGGCTCGCTGCGGGGCACACGCAGTGCCAGCCCAAAGCGTGCCCCGCACAGCCCCAGCCGGGCAGAGCTTCCCCAACTCTCTCCCCTGTGCCCACCTTCCCACGTGTTTGTCACGACCCTGGGCAGATCCCTGGAAGAACATAGAGCGAAGCAGGGAGAGGACTATTTCTCACAAGTCCCAAATGAGCCACTTTCTCTTTTTTCCCTGTTTAGATAATTTTTTTTTCACTTTTTTTGTTTGTTTGTTTCTGCCGTGGGTTTATTAATTCCTTCCTGCTTTCAAACTATCAGAGAAATTAGAAATTGAAAAAGTATGTTAGATTGAGTTAAATCTCCCCCAATGTATCTCAGTCTCAAACATCTTAACAGATTCCAATCACCATACTGGTTGATCATGAGTTTTATTTTAACTGGACCCTTACTCAAGGCAACCTCTAGGTTAGGAAGGAATCCTTCCCTGGGAGGGTGGGCAGGCCCTGGCACAGATTCCCAGAGAAGCTGTGGCTGCCCCTGGATCCCTGGAAGTGTCCAAGGCCAGGCTGGATGGGGCTTGGACCAGCCTGTGACAGTGGAAGGTGTCCCTGCCCATGAGAGGGGTGGCACTAGATGGGCTTTGAGGTCCCTCCCAGCCCAAACTTGGATGTGATTCTGTGATTCTATAAACCTCTCACTTAATGGTCCAAATTTATTTCCAGTGTACCAGCTCCAAGCTGGAATAGCAGTTTTGAGAAACCAGTGGGGAGTTCATCCATTAAACCAGAGTTCTGGAACAGTAAGCAAGGGCTTCTATTACTCAATATGTAAGATGAGTAATATTTAATTCCATCATAAGGTAATAAATACTTGGTATCTAGAGGGAAATTCTGACATCATACTCAAAAAAAAAAACCCCAAAAAACAAAACCCAAGTCTGTTCAGTTATCTTGTTCTGTGAGCAGTTTTCAGACAGAAAGGTAAACTTTAATTCTAACTTTTCCTAAATCTTTCTTAGATGTCACCACTAATGGTACAAAATGTTTTAATAGAAAACAAGTAACTTGAGCAAGATGATTGTGTAATTATGAAATATTCTGATTTTCCAAAAGCAGATGGAAAAAACTTATGCTGAAAGGCATTTTTCAGGAAATGTTAGAAACATCTCTTCTATGGATTGCATGTTGAAGGAAACAGAAAATGATATAATGAGAAAGGACAGAATCCAATTATTCTAATATTTTGTTTCTGTCAGAAGCCAGTTTTAGACATTCCAATGAAAGGCAGAAAACCAATTCTGAACAATACAAAGACTCAATGGAAGAAGTTAAAAACCAGAGCAGGTGTTGGAAAATTGTATCTGCCCTTTTTTCTGTTTGTTGTCCAAAAATGCAAATTGCTTTTTACCAGAAACCTTCCAGCTACATTTTAGCTTGAGAAAATTTAGCTTCTATTCATGCAAGTGCTGAGAGAGAAAGCCATAAATGTCAGCACACAGAGTCTGGATTTTATAATCACATGTCTCTCAACATCCTTCTATATAATGCATAGAACTAGGTAATTACAGCACCATTTTTAAAAATCTTATAATTAAATAAAATGAGGATAGAAAAAATAGAGAACTGAGGAAACATTTTGGGGCTGCCAAATATGTGTAATTTGCCCCATTTTCTTAAGTAACTGCAATATGTAAACACCAACACTACAAGAAATCACCAATTTACACTCACATATGAGATGTTTTAAAAAAGTATCTCTGCTTTGTTAATGGCATAAATAGTCAGACCTACGATGTTTAGTAGCGCAACATCAAAATATTTGCACCGTCATGAGCAAAATCCTTTCCTTGTTACAGACACCCTCACCCAGTCCTCAAAGTGACACCAGCACCATTTTCTCGATGCCTGGGTCCAGCCAGCATTGTGAAAAAAGCAGTTTTCTCTCCAATTTGTTGTTACTACAGGAGGGGGGGTGTTTATTGAGAAGGGGAGCAAGAGAGCCATGAAGACTGAGTGGGCTTTGACTGAGCTTCCATCCCACAGCCATGCAGGGGAGCTCCCAGTGTCCTGGAGCCCCCAGTGCCCCGGAGCCCCCAGTGCCCTGGATCCCCCAGTGCCCTGGAACCCCCAGTGCCCTGGATCCCCCAGTGCCCTGGAACCCCCAGTGCCCTGGAGCCCCCACCTCCCTGGATCCCCCAGTGCCCTGGATCCCCCTGGCTCCACAGGGAGCTGTGCTTGAGAGCCACATCCCACCCCCAGCACATCCTCACACCTGCAGGGGTCCAGCCGAGCTCACAGCTCCCCTGGATGTGCTGGGCAAGGAACTCCACACAGTCCAAGCACTGCCATCCTTCCCCCATCACACTGCACTCCTGCCCCTTGGTACCTGCACAGCATTTCCAGCACGGGGGGACTTCCAGCACAGCCCAAGTCAGAGCACAGCATCCTCTGCCTTTGCTGTTCTGGGCCTCATTTAAAAGCCTGTTTTTATTACTTGTTCAGTTAAGAGCTGCAGAATGGAACTGCAGAACTCCTGTCCTTCAGTACCTTTCCAAAGGTCCTTGTCCCACCAGAGCCCTTCACTGGGTATTGACTGGCCCTTGTTCCCTGTTGCTTGGGTGCATTTTACATACCTAGCACAGGGCTCTGAAGTGTTCACACAAGTCTCCGATGTAGCTTTGTACCTAAATAAACATGTGAAAGCAAACCAGGCCTACCAGAGGAGAAAGACTTAGTGGATCACCAACTTCCTCTCTTTATTTCTGTAACTATGAAATAAGTGGGATTCCTGTGATCCAGCATTCACCTAAAGCTGGTGCAGTGTGCTTTGACATGTTCTGACATGGCATCTGGGGATCATTTCAGTTTTCTGCCCTACATACTTCCCACGAATCTCAAAAGAAGGAAGCACTGAATATGAATTTCTCCCATATATGCTGTTGAAACCTTTTCTTGCAAACATTTTCCATTGTGGGTGCTTTATTTTATTCCCAGAGCTGGACAGTCTTGGTTATCCATGTTATCTTGCATCCGTTTGGGAATTGCTTGCACAAGATTCCTCTGATGACAGTTCCCATTAGCACACATTCATTTCTACAGACCTTTTCTTTCTTTTTTTTTTTTTTTTGCATTTGTGAAATTCCTTTCTTTGAGTGGATCTGAAAGATTATTCCTTTAATAGTCCCTTCCCCCCAGGTAGATAAGTCTCATTCAGGGAAGCTGTCGCTCACCATGATCAGGAGATCAAAGGGCTGGAGCAGACAGGCTATCTGTGGATCTGGGAGGGGTCACTTGTCCCTGAGCCCTGGCTGGCACTCACCTCAACTGCTGGTACAGTTCCATCCCAACTGTTCTGACATAGCAAAGTGGCTGGAAGAGTGGTATTGTCAGGAATGCTGCTTCAGGCCAGTCAGCCACTTCATAAATTAATGCAAAACTTATATGATCAATGTAACCTCCTTCTCCTGGGCACTAAAACACATAGAAGACCTTGGCTGGTGCCCACAGGTGAGAGGATCCACTGTACATTCACCCAAGTTTGCCCTGTGGCCAGCAGCTCATTTCAAACCAGAACAGATTTCTGGTCCCTCTGAAGACCAAGTGCTGACTTTGAACTGAAGGCAGACCTTTCCTGCAAAGGCTGAGCTACAGGAGTTGTGGGAACTGCAGAAGGGACATTTGAGTTCCTAACTTCTGTGAGAATGAATATCCCATCAAGGTATTCACTGCAAACCTGTGGGGAACCTTGGGAAGTGAGAAGACTTTTGTGAATGAGATCTGAACCCACTGACACCCGTGGAGTTTTGCCTCAGTGAAAACTAGCAGCTTTAGCCTTTTTTTGTATTATTTATATTAACATGTAGTAAAAAACCCTGGAATCTGAAAGGTGGAACCGGGACAAAAAGGTTTAGTAACTACTAGTCAAGAGATAAGGGTAAATAATACAACAAAGTCAATGTATAAACCCTAAAACCTGTTTTAACCCACCTAAAACATATCAAAATAAATCCCTACCTGTATTAGAGGGGCACAACAGTTTCTGTTCATGTGTCCCCTTATGAAAAGCAAGATCCTGCCTCAGGAAAGAACAGTCTGTGAGCCTGATGCCAGATGAGCAGCCCTACACACTGTTGGCTTTCCTTGATCACCAAACAGTGTCCCACACTGGCTTTAGACAGAAAAGATGATACTTGGAAGATCTTCAAAAGTCCATGGCATCCAGCAAAATTAAGACCACTGGGTACTGACTGTTCTCCCAATTTTAGAAGTGTATCAAGTACCAGGTGCCCTGAGCAGACAATTCATTGGCCCAATTTGCCTGCAGTTTTCTTCTTTCTGTAGCTGAGCCTGAGCTGGGAATTCAGCTTCAAGCATTTCAGCATTGGTGATTCACTGTTTGAAGGACCTCCAGGGAAGCCCTACAGTACCTCCAGACAAAGTTCTCACCTCTGGCTTTTCTTGGCTTGCAGGTTTATTACCCACCAGAGAGCTGAGAGGTATAATACATCAAAACACAACTAAAATTCCAGGCTCATACATGTGCTGATGGACCCTGGAGTGCCTAACTATAATTACACATTCATATCTGCTGAAGGAGACATTAAATCAGTTTTGATCCTCTGCACAAAGACACAGCTGATGTTGATCCTCAACTGGAAGAATGGGAGGGGGGTACAGGAACATCCAGCTGTTGTGCATTTGACTCAAGAAACATTTACTTTCTGATGTGCAAAATTGTGAGAATAAAATAATAGGAGCAAAATAACATTCCCCACCCTGTCATTTACAAAAAATAGCTAATGTCTTCAAATCTAAAGCTCTAATGAAAGGACAACAGCAATAATAATGGGAAATATTGCTTACAAGTAAGCCTTTTTTCAATTAATACACATTTTTACACTCTGTTTCCACCTTGAAAGTTTGGCCAAAACAAATCTTCCTAAAGTTAATTTGTCTCAAGAGTAATAGGGTCAATGCAGCATTACAAGTTCATGCTCTAGATTCCAATAAAAGAGTTGTTACCATAGCAAAAAGTATTGTTGCAAAGACAACACACAGAGTGTAAGATTAAAGAAAAAAATCTCCACAAATATTTACAATGCTCAGCAATAACACGAGATATTTTTTCCTAATTACACAAAATGAGTGTGGGCTACTGTTGTGATAGTCCTTGAAGCCTCATTTTTCAAAATGCAAATTTCTAAGTGATTTGGTTTTATTCAGTCACAACAATTCTTTTTAATGTTATGTCCATGATGCTGCTGGCTGAGGCCAGCAAAGGATTGGATAAAGACATGCTGTGTAAGAGCTGTACAGGAATTGCAAAAAATGCAGGTCAGACTTCCTAATCTGAGTTAGTTTCAGGAAACAAGAGGAACAAAGGGGGGACAAGGGTGAGTGGCTGGAGTATGAATGGAAAGGCAGGGCAGCAGAAATCTGAACAGAGATGCTCATATAGTTTGTCCTTGCCAGCATTGTTCAGCAAGCATTTTGATGCATGGTAGCGTTCAAAGATTCAAATAATAAACTGCTAGCTTTGTAGGCTCTCTTGGACACCTCAGGACGCCAGAGAAAGCATGGAAATGATTGCAGGAGCAGACTACTATGAGGGGAAAGCTTGCTCTGCTGGAAAGTGAAGACAGCTGTAAATAATGATGCAGCACCAGCTGAGACATAGAACAAGTGGAAGAGAGTAGGGCAGCACAGCAGAACGTGTGAAACAGGATGAAGAGCCAGGAAAATGACCTAAGTAGCAGAGTTTGAAGGGACTGTGCAAGGGCGAGGTTGCAGAGAGGACGGCATTGCTTTGGTGAAACCCGAGCTGAGGGTTCCCAGAACACCTCTGCATGCGAGCACACTGTGGTGTCAGGGGCAGGGGGCTGCACACCCCCTTGGAAGAGGCAGAGTCATTTCCCCAGAGCCAACCTGTACTGGTGGAGAGGAGAGATGGGCTGAAAAAGAGACCAAGCTACAGAATTTAGCAAAAGAGAATGCTGTCTGTTCACAGAGAGGAAAGAGAATGTGATAGGAAGTGCAAATGCAGGGAGTAGGATTTGAAGGAGATGATCTGAAAGGGGCAGAGAAACAGCAACGTGCAGAAT
The DNA here is from genome assembly GCA_035221455.1 of Xenops minutus. Taxonomy (NCBI): domain Eukaryota; kingdom Metazoa; phylum Chordata; class Aves; order Passeriformes; family Furnariidae; genus Xenops; species Xenops minutus. The sequence continues at coordinate 17,777,910 of JAWWEE010000142.1, read as the reverse complement.
GAGGCATCTGAGGGAGCAGAGGAGTGAAGGAGTCCAGTGGAGGATGGGAGTGTGTGGTGTAGGAGAGGTCAATGGCACATGGACAGAAGTGTACAGTTACACCCCACAAGCTATTAAAACAATGTTGAAGTTCTTAATTAAACATCATGAGACCTTTGACTTCTCATTGTAAAGATTATTTTAACAGTTTGTAGAGAGAAGAAGGGTATTTATGGACTGGAATAAATCCTTTAAAATGCTCACACTGCAAATCAAATGTCATGGGGCAGAATTCCACCCCTGCAGGTGATCAGCCTGCCCAGGATACACAACACACTCTGCCACTAGAAAGAGATGGAGAAACAAACCACAACTCTGGGTTTCAAGTGCAGATCTGTAGTCATTGTAAAACACTTCTGTCCCTGTTTGTCTGCACTGCCTCCAGAGCCACCTTTCCAATTTTTCACTACTCCTTTTTTTTTCAGTTTCTACATCCTTGCCTTCCTAAATTCTCCTTTCCCTTACCACTCTCCTACTGCCCTGCCATTCTTTCCCCCACCCACTGCCCCTCACCTCTTGCCAGACAGCAAATCAGGCTCCTTCCCTTCTCCACTGCCTTAGCATGAGTCAGGAGGAGCACAGACAGCTCAGGAGCACTGGCTATTCCTGGTTTTTAACCTTCTGACACACAGTGCAACCAGGGGGATGCAACAGCTTGCTCAGGCCTCCAGCCCATGCTCAGTTTGTCTGCCAAGGGGGCTGCCTGTGTGCTGTTTCCACACTGGAGTGCTCTACTGGCACCTCCAAAAAACGCAGTCAACAGATTCAAATGCCTCTCCCCCGAGCATGTTCAAATTGTCATTTTTCAGGTTGAAAAATAAAGCCCTCAAGTCTCACTGCAGAGCATGGGAGCACTAATATTTCTCAAAAAGATAGTTTATGCATACATACACATGGCTCTGTCTGTAAACAGGGGCAAAACAGATCTTTTTTTCCCCCTAACCCCAGCTGGAGAAACAGCTGAGAATTTTAGAGTAAACTCTCAAAAATATTTGCCCTACACAGACAACATGGAGAATTTTGGCCCAAATGGTTTAAGCTTGGCAAAGTCATAAGCAATAGAAAACAGGATCTTATAACAGAAAGTGCTGGGCAGCCTCATGACAGACACCACTATTTGTGCTGCTTGTAAGACTTCACTTTCATTAACAGGAGCTGCATGGCAGGACTGGAATACCCTGGAGCTCCCTGTCTCTAATTTCCTTTAAATATAATCTGGGTCTTAAGCCTTCCTTCCTAAATAACCTCTGTCTTTAATTATTTTTAAGCAAATTACAACTTAACAAGCACACATTCTAGTAATGCAGAGCCTCTAATTATCAAAATGACAGTGCTGCTTAGAATCTGAATTTCACAGTCATTCAGTGACCAACTCAATAAGTCAGCAAATAATTATACACCATCCCTGTAAAAAAATAGTTAAATAGGATATAGGACATACATATATACACATCACTGTGTATACCTATACCTTGCCCTACTCAGTCTCCTGGCTGATTCCTGCAGAGGAGTATTCCTGAGGTCAGCAGCAGGGAGCTACAGTTGTGCAGTCCCAAGTGGTCACACAGTTCTGAATATTTGCTGGCTGCATTACATCAGTTTGGGATAAACTCTGAAGGTGTTTCCCAGCCCTTATTTAGGCACAACTGTCACAAGGGCTTGTAAGAGACACCAGGATGCAACTCACCACTCTTGGAGACATTAGGCAAAATTATTCTGCTAGAAATAATTTCACATTACCTGTCTTGGGGGGAATCCTTTTTTGATCCCTAGAAAGGCTCGTGTCATTTTGTAGGACTGGCTGCACACTTTCTCTAGACTCACAGGGCTGATGTGTTGCTTCATCCTCTGATGTGGAGGACCATCCACTGTGTACAAAGTCAGGGTCTTTTAAATCTGAGCCAAGTTTGCTGCAGAGCCCTTAACTCCAAAGTCTTCCAGGGCTGCACAGTGTGAGCTGGAATATAGCATTTGGGATGCCTGTTGGTTACATTACCCTCTAACATTAGTGCTCAGAAATTCCAGCACAGTTTCTTTATGTTGCTTAAAGAAACGTACCCAACACTGACCCTGAATCCCACCCATTATAAATCCACACATCTCAATTATTACACCCATCACACAGTCATACCTGAGGGGATGAGATCCAAGCAGTGAATCAAATAAAAGTGGGCACTATTCAAACTATTGGGTAGTTCTCACCCACCCTCCAGAATCTACCTCCTCATGCCCCAGTTTTCTCTTCACTTCCACACATGAGCAAGTCCATGTTACATTTCGTTCTAAGAGGAAAAGAGCCACTTTTGTGGCATTCCCTTTGCAGTGCTGTGAAGGTTGCCTTTTCTTGTTCTGGTTGCAGACTGCCTGGGCTGGCTGAGGCTGCCCCACTAAACTCTCCTGACACATTCCTTAGTGGCCAGAAGCCTCCACAGTTACCAGCTTTGGACCAGTGTTGAACTACAATGGAATACTTCTTCATTCCTATGCTAAATTCCCTTGATTTAACCATGCAACTCCTCTACAATGTATTTTTAAGGTTATTCTTTATGTGATACTAGGAGTTTCTGCATATAAAAACCCCACATAGCTTCTGTTTAGTGGCTAAAACAATGATAGAGCAATATGCTTTGAAAAACAATTGCTAGTTGTTTCAAGTACCTACCCAGAGTGAAAATGAATCTAAAAATAATAAATAGTTCCTATAATTAATCAGCAAAACTATACAATGAAGTTTTTAATCCCTACTTTGAATATGACTGAAATTCCTGAAATACTTGAGTCATCTTATTGAAGGTAAAGACCTGACTTGAGGAAAATTGATCCATCTTGAAAGCAAACTAGAAAATAAGGGCTACACACACCTTCCTGTGTGTTGTGCTAGTCTAAGTAAAAAGAGGACTAACATCACCCTAGATTCAACTTTCCACAGCAATTAGCTAAAGTGTCTCAATTTATCTTGCCCTGACAGTTTATGATTTTAAGGAAATTTGAGATGTTTGGGTTCTTGGGTTTTTTTTGCTTTTAATGGACATTTTAGCACCATCTGCTGGTGTTAAAACTTGCTGTGGAAACCAAACACCAGCTACCTCCTTCGTTTTAACTTCCTTAAGGCCTACTTCTGGCTCTTATTAGGAGAGGTTAATTGCTTGCTTTTCTACTACAGATCCCAGGACTGGAGATGAAATTCATCTGAATGAATCATGTGCCCAGCTGGAGGATCCCTGCTGGAGACCACAGATCAGTAGCAACACAATGTTAAAGACATACCCAATCTACAGCTGCGTCCAAGGGTGGATGCAATGGCTTTTCACTGTGCAAAACCAGCCCCCACTCCTCATTCCTTCAGAGGTAATAGAGATTTCTTCTCCTTATTTATTCTGAGTTCATAACTGGTATTTAGACTACAGAATTATGCTGTGATATTGGAGACAATGTCTGGGGTGCACAGTAAAAAACTAACCTGCTAAAATTACCTTTGACTGTATCCAGTTATATAATTGTATGACTTATCCCACTTAATTCATCCAGTTGCTTTTTTATTCCCTTAGATTGCTTCTGGCTCCAGTTCTTTCCTATTTCAGAGTCTCTCAGGGCACAGACTGGCTGAAGGAAATGGTCACTCTTGGTCTCAGTTGCCTTTCTGCAGCTCCTGTCCTGAAACATCTCTCACCTTCAGTACAAGTTTGATCTCTGCCTTGCTGAAGGCAAGCTCACAGAGTTCCTCTCTGCAGGACTTGCCAAATGCAGGTCTAGCAGATAAATGTGCCAGGGGAATTTCAAATTGCTCACATCAATGACTCCTATGACTTGAACAAACAGGAATGGACCTGGGGATCCTTTTTTCAGTCTTCCCTTTCAATACTCAGCATTAATCTTTGTGGCCCATACTTCAGTCTCAGCTCTCCTCCACCACATCACAGCCCTGACACCCCTTCCATGGCCCTTACTCTAAGGAATACACTCCCTCCCTCAGGTCTCTTGTGCTGCCATTAGTTTCTCTTCTCAATTGACCTTCCTTTGTGTCAGAAGCCCCTCCTCACAGAATACCCATGGTTTAAAGCTGAAACCCAGTGGTCTGGATAGGATGTAGAGAAACAATCTCTCAAAAAAGTACATTCCAGATTGCTGTGGAAAGCTGATGTAGAAAGCTGGCAGGATGAAATGCCAGTTTAACAGCACAGGGTGCTAGGATCTCATGGGCCAGCAGCAGAGCTGGGAAATGAGTTCCTTGTCCTGCAGCAGGGCTGGGAAATGAGTTCCTTGTCCTGAGCATGGCTCTGGGCATCCCTTGTCCTGAGCAGGCTCCAGTGTAACAATACCCCGCCATGGTCAGCTTGAGCAGCAGTTGCCCTGGGGAATCTAAATAGCCATGAGACAATTAATGATCTTTTCCTTCCAGCTATGCAGATAAAGTTAAAGAAAGCCCAAACCCTGCTCACTCATAAATTCTGTATTCTAGAGAGTGGTGACTGAAGAGTTTTCAGATAGACGTTCTTGGGTGAGTTTTCAAAGTCATGCTCAAAAGGGTCAGGTAAAAAATAAATCCCGTTATTTGTTAGAAAGATTTGTGTGTATACCTCCCACATTCACAGCTTTGAAATGGACCCTTTAATGTGTGGAGGGGATACAAAAACTATGGCTCTTCTAAGGTTTCAGAAGGAGGAAGAAGGCCATGACCTCTAATCATGATTATTTTGCAGAAATAGGACTACTCGCCTTGGCATAACCTTCCACAAAACAAGCTGGACAAAAGGTGCAGTGCTGTAATGTGAAAGAGTTCCTTAGGAGCTGTAAAGAATCGAGGAGGACCTGGAGCACATTAAATGCATTGATGGAAAAACTATGATCAAGAGGTTCAGGCCAGAGATGGTTCCACTTTCGGTACCCACCCCCTCTGGATTGCAAAATAAAGAGGCATACTTAGTATAATTAGTCCAATTATGTGTGCCAACACTGGTGGATGTCGATTCAAACTCATTTCTGAATGTATTTTTTTCACATGAATATCGTTCCTATCTACTTTCTGTCAATAAGTGAGATTCGGAGAGAGGTTTATGAAGAAGAGATGATTTGGATGGGGAGGGGTGAGAAGACTCTCTGCTGTTTCAGCAAAACAGAAACTGTGGAAATAAATTAATTTGGGCAAATTTCCCATTAAAACAAAGCCAAAACCTTTTGAAACCATCCCAATGTCCTTTCCAAAATATTTTGAACCTATGAGTTCCTTTGAATTGCAATCTACTTCTGCTTTTCAAATTGAAACAAACATATATTCCAATAAAAGGTCAAAGTTGCCAGGAAAACTTTCCAAATGTGATGAAATGAATTGCCCTGATCTCCTAGATAGCATTAGTGACAGGAAGCCCCTGCATGCCCCGGGAGCTCCTTGTGCACTGAGGCTCAGAGAGCAGAGACCTCCTGAGCTCCAGCACACCTCCCTGCAGTGGCTGAGGGCACAAGGGACGTGGGGGAGCAAACACTGCTGGGGGTGTCCCACAGACTCATACGGGAAGGGAAGGGACCCTGAAATTACCTGCATTAACAAACAACCAAGTGCATTCAGAGAACTGCAGTGCCTTGAGTGAGGGTAGGAAAGCACCTGAATTACACACAGCAGAGAAAAATGTGTTCTCATTCCATTTGTTGACTAATAGACACTTACACTAGAAAATACATATAATTTAGAACAATTTATACACGTCTGAATGTACCTTCTGTATGCCCATTGAGAAAGCAGGTAACTGAAACACATATAGAATTCCCAGTTACTCATCTTCAGTTCTGATTGTGTGTCTGGGGTGTCTTGAGACAGAGAATGGGATATTGCTGACAAGAGATACTACAGCTTCGTCTATTTGTTTCATGAAACTACCTGACTAGTCAATTACAGAAAACATTTTGCATTTCGGAAAGAGTAACATTTTAATTATGTGAAATAAACAGACACTAGACGAAACTAAATCAAAAACTTTGTGTGTGTTTCTCCTTCCTTGTCTCATCCTACAGGCAGAAATAAGAAATTTCAGAATAATGAATAAATGTGCACTGAAAATCCCCAAACGTTCCTCACCCCTGATCCCCTCTCTTGGAGAAAGGAACAAGACTTACTCTTTGGGTTGTCAGAGGTCTTGGCACAGCTCCACATTAGTCCACATCGTTTCAGTGTTTGGTTTCAGGTGTGGTCACTTTGTCAAAAAAAAAGCCACACTTGCACATCTCATGGGCTTTTCATGCTTTGGAGAAGAAGAAAGAATTTTTTTCCATGTATAAAATACTGCAGTGAAAAACCTTCTCGTTTAATGACAATTCTCTCTACCCCAAGAGGTACCAAACTTGCAAGCCATTAGGGTTGTCACAGGCCATCCAAAAGAAGGTGAAATTGCAGCACAGACTGTTTCCGAGTCTGACAGGCTCTCCCCATGGTGGGGGCTCCAGCCCTGTCCTCTGGAGCTCTGTGGGAGCTCCATCCCCTCATCAGGCTACACTAGGCTACACGAGGTACTCACAACAGATAATGGAACAGTTTAGGTGGTTTCAGGTAGTTGTCAGTCTTGCCAAGACTAGGTTTCACAGGGTGAGCAGTGATAGTGCTGCATCAACTGCCTGTACAAACAGCCCTTTCTGGGGTCATTCCCTTCCCACTGCTAATTATTAGAAATAAGCAAGTGATCCCCCATCTTCACCTCTAACCTAACCTGGGCACTCTTCTTCCATGGCTATGTTTGCTGCTACTGGAAGAACACAAATAATCCCCTGTTCAACTCTGATATGATAAACTATATGTTTCCTCTTGGAACTAATCCAGCTTCCTCTGGAGGCAACAATGAAAAGATCATTAATAAAGTATGAGAGCCTTTAACAAGTATTGCCCTGGAATTTTATTAGCTCACTTCCTAACCAGAACTATTGTTGAGATATCTTGTGTTCCTCCAACCTGACACAAACAAACTGGGAGCTCATTAAGCCTTTAGTTAGTTAGTTAGCTGGTTGGTTAGTTAGCTAGCTAGCTAGAGAGTGAGTGAGCTAGTTAGTTAGTATTTAGTCAGTTCCTTAAATAAAATTATTTCTTAATTTGCATTTAATCAAAATGTAGTTGCAAAACCTAAATCTGGGTTTCAAACTCTAAGTTCATGGAGAATCCATAGCTGGTGGTTCTCCTTCCAAAAATCACCCTTTGACTGTGATGAGAAGAGGAAAAGTAAGACAAAGCTCAAACATTAGGTACACACAGAAGTGTAGAAAAGGAACTACAAGTACATTGCAGTGCTTAAGGTGACAATGAATTCAGCAGCCACAAAATATTGCCTTCAAGTGAGGTTTTATTGCCACAATATAACCTGATAGCAGAAAAAGTTGTGCTTCCTCCCCCCTCCTCATCATTCTGGTAAAAAAACATTAAAATCTTGAGCAGAAATCCCTTCAAATCATCATGAAAGGTCTGTGCATAGCCTTGGTATAGTGCAATGAAATTAAAAAAGATGTCATATAGCCATGTCAGCCACATCTGTGACCCATATGGTGCATGTAACAAGAGCATATGTCTGTACCTAAAGAGAACATTATAAGCTGTATAAGGTGGGGGCAAATGTAACAGCAAAGTAGAACACCTTCACATTACAAACACAGTTTGTTATTTGTGTCACATCAAAGAAAGAGTCTCTAGGAGTTATTGGCCTCTGAAGTCATTTAATTATGATTAAGTGAACTAAGAACTAATGTAAATGGTGTTTTATACCCCAGTGAATTAAAGTATGAGATTTAGTCAAGGTGAATAAGATTTACAGCCAAAACTCATGCAACCTTACATTAATTTCATGACACCTTTAGTACTAGCCTAGACATTTTGCTTCTTGAAATAATTAAAAGTACACAAGAAAATTTTACTCTTCGAATGCCTATAATAAACACAAACAGAAAATAGAATAGTTGCTTTTCAAGTGATTTATGCACTTCTACTTTTATTATAAAAGGAACTAAGATAGTGCAGGGCAAATACAAACTTCAGAGTTTACTAGAAAAGAAAAATAAAAAAAGTATTGTGGAATGCCCACAAATCTCTTTCATTTGGACTAAATCTGACACAGATTAAAGTCTCGAAACTCATTTTTGTCTAATCCCAAATACCTGTCTGCTAAAGAACACATTTATTATGTGGAGACCCCATGCATAATAAGAGCCCATTCACTCTACAGTTACTAAGGGTCTTCTCACAGATTTTTAAGGAAAACCAATTCCAGGTATTTGCCTTCAAATGGAATTAAGAATGTCTAACAAGAAGTGCATAACATATCAATGAATTGTTATATTACACAGCTTTTCCAGCTGGAAGTAAACTCATTTTCCAGTGACAACTGTTCACCCACTCTCTTCAAGAGCTGCTGTTTGAAAGGCTCCAGGTAAAGAACAGAAACTTGGCTGACAGAAGAAAGTACCAGATGGCTGCTGGGATGAGGAAAAAATTGAAGAGGAGAAAACAGTGAAATGTGAGTTGCAGAAATAAGGATCGAATCACAATCAAAATGTAAGTAGAGAACCAGAGCCTCTGGATTTGAACAGGAGCCACGTTAGCAACAGAGCAAGGCATACACTTGATGGCCTCAAAAGCCCCTTAAAATGCAACACAGCATTAACAAATTGCATAAATTAAATGTATAGAGAGTGCTCTTTGAACAGTGTCTTTTGGCTTACGTAGTGATACACTTTTGTGCAAACCTATCCCCTCGTACCTTTTGGACATAAAGTGTGCACTTTTTCAATATTTCAACAGAACTTTAATTGCCAATAATCTATTTGGAAATCAAAGGGATCAAAATCCATATGCTAAACCAGTACTAATATAAGTGTTCATGCTGTGGTGGTAGGCCTTGTCTTTAGTAGAAAATGGTGTGGAAGAAATGGAGTGGGGCCAAAATTTATGTCTAAAGACAAAACATGCAACTGACTTAGGAATATCAATGAGAGAGGGTTGCAAAATACAGTCTTGAGCTGCTGGCCCCCTCCTTCTAGCTCTACACACTAAAGTTAATCACTTTAAACCTGTCTCATTTTAACTTGCCTTCAGAAACACTGTCCTAAAGGAAGATGCTAGTACTGCATTAATATTCAAAAGTCTCCAGATTTGGATAAATTTTTGGATATTTGCAGAGTGGCCCCCAGCTGGGGACAAGCACAGTGACTGTGGGGTACAGTCCCCCTGAAGAAAAGGGCCACCACTGCCAGCTGTGCTGGGTGGGAATAGCTCAGGCATCCATTTTATAGCCATCCTGACAAACTATGTTTTAGGGGGATTTCTTTCAAATAGTTAGGCTTACAGCTAATTCAGTTTGGGAATAACGAGTTCTACACATCATATAGCCAACTCAGTAACAACATGTTTGTTCTGAGCTGGCTCAGACACCTGCACTCATCACACCATTCCTAGACACATGCTCCTGTCATCTCTTCCCAGACACAGCCCTGCAAAACAGCCTTCCAGAATATCCCTGTTTTCCCTTTCCTTTCCTTCCATTGGATGATCCTCAGCCTCACTGGGATGAGAGACTTCATTAAAAAATTCCTGTTGAACTGAACTAGTTGATTCTTACTGCCAATGAAATTGCTTTAGCTCAGAAGCCTGTGTAAAAGCCTAGCACCTGGAGACACTCGATTGCTCGAGGGATTGGTAACAGGCTATGGAATATTTAATCTCTGGGGTACTGGCTTAAATCCAGAGTCAGGACAGAACGTGAAGCATCAGTGTCTTGGGCTGGCTGCCACACGACACCTCTGAAAATCCTCCTCCTTCACTCAGGAGAGCCCTGACCAATCCTCTGCTGAGAACTCCCTCCTCTCTCCAGGCTCAGCCTTACAGCTGAGACAGGAGCCTGTAACTCAGAAACGTGCTAAATGTTATGCCAACACCAAATGAAAGTTCTGGTGCGATTGCCTGAGCAATGCCATGCACTGGAGTGAGTTCCTGTCTTCCAGAGGAGGGATGGGCAGGCTCCTGATTTTCCTCTGGATACACAAGAGGCACACGACAGCAGTTCTCTGGGCTCAGAGCGCAGAGGCTACATACAGTTATGCCAATAGTCTTTAATTTCCTCTGTACTGAATCTTTATGCATCAGTAAACCAATTAAAAATCCTTAATAATTATTAAATTTATAAGGGAGAAAACAATTTTATGGAAATTAAAACGTAGTAAGTGTAGAAAGCATCACAAGTAAAAAAAAAAAAAAACAAAACCAAAACAAAATGAAAAAAAAAAAACACTTAAAGTCAAACAACACAATAGAAGCCGAGTTTGTTTTAAACAAAAGACATTCCCCTGCACATTTTCCCATACACAGCAGCAGCAGCTGTCTGCTCCTTCCCTGTGCTGGTGTTGGAAAGAAAATTCCTGTGCCACTCCCTTCACTCCTCCTGTGTTATCACTGTCCACAGCAGATTTCTTCACACCCTTCATTACGCCTGATCCTCTTTCTATTTGAGCAAAGACAAAGTTATTTCCATCTGATGTTTTGTATCACTGTTCATCTCCATGCAAATCCCGTAACTCCCTCTGTTAGTGACTCCCAGTTTAGCAGCTCTGTGGCTGTACAGTATCAGTGAAAGCGCAGCTGGAGAAATAAAACCCATGTAAATAGCTGAAAAGATAGGTAAAAGTCTGGGCACCGATCCAAAAACACTAAACTACAGACTCCCAACATCTGGTTCAGGGTGGATTCCAAGAAAGACAGAAAAAGAAAGACAGAAAGAAAGAATTGATTTATCTGTAGATTTTTTTTACATAAGGTTTTCATTTAATTTTTTAATTCATCAAAAATTTCACTCAATTATTGTGGTTTAATTTCTCCACCCTCCTGCATCCTGTTGCTTTACCCAGAAGGAACAGTGCCTTGCACAGGAGTTATAAGCAGCCCTCAGTTTCAGCCTTTCATTTTTTTATTGTGATAAAAGCAAATTACAGATAAAAACCTCTAAACCTTATCTTTCAGCCTCTCTTTCTTTTCAGCTGCGACTAGGTTTATGACACATGCATGAGAATCCTGTACTGATTTCACGATCTGTCAGACAAATTATTACAACAGAGCTAACCCTGTCGGTTCCTCAGCTTCTTTGAGCACCACAGACTCTGGAGTGCAGCCCACACGTCCCCACCTGAGGCAGCCAGGACTCCACCACTCCAACCCTGCTGTGTGAGGAGTATTTGCTGCTTTCAACAGTTTTATTAACTGGGAGCTTCTGCTGAGGACTTCAGAGACAATGCGATTTTCAAAAGCTCAGAGATGACGTGAAATCATAAAAGCCTCCCTGGTTTACAGGGAGATTTCCACTCTTAACATCCCTGAGCTCTTTCCAATCTCCTGCCTCACTACGTGAAGAGGGCATGTCATCTGTCCCACAAGGGATTGCCTGTTCTGGCCACACAGGCAATTGGCACAAGGACTGCCACTGTGCCCATGTCACAGGTGGGTCTCTCCGCTCCTCCAGCCACGGACAGCGGCATCCAAACCTCAAAAACTCTTGATCATGCACTTGCAATAATCATTAAATGCACAAATGAAATAATGAGAAGCTCTGAAAAGACTTCAAACAATCTCAGATTTGCCTGCTTTGTGCTTCAAGGCTGCCCCACTCGGAGCTGGGCTGTGAGTGTTTGCGTGCCTTCCTTCCAGGTGTTACTACACCCATACAAACACAGAAGGAGAAATAAATTCACATGGGGTAACTGTGAGATTCTCCTGCCCGAGGACTGATTGCCCCTACACCTAGGCAAGGTGTGCATTTTCCTACTTTCTCTCTCTCTCCAAACAGAAAGAAGTATCAGGACAGAGTTCAGGACTTGGCTCTGAGCAAGTGCACAGCCAGGCTGGACACGTCTTCTCTCTTTGCCAGTGCTGTGCCCTGGCCAGGGGCGGCACAGATTTTATTTCCATCAGAAGACCTTTTATGCAACAAGGTAGTGCCTTCCAGGTAGTACAGAGTGCCAGGAAAATGGCAATAGGGCACCACTCTGCCTCTGAACCTGTGATGAGCTTCCCACTTATGGCAATGACATGACTGCAATGGGAATCCCACTAGGGCATTGACGGGTAACAAGGAGTAGAGGAATTCTGTCCCTCGGAAACAAAGTCTCCCAGAAATAAGGAAGGTTATTTATATTTATTATTATTTATATTATATTGCTGGAGACCTCTGCCATTTATTCTTTAAGAAGGGAGCCTAAGGGCAGCAATTACATATGCATATTATTCAAACCTGAATTCTTTTTGTGAAACTCTGTCAATTATGCCAGTTTACAGGACCACCTTTTCTACCTGCCCTCAGCTTGCTGCCACAGAAAGAGCAGCTCTCTGCCTGCCCACCCCATCCTCCTCCTGCCTGTGCCATCTCACTGTCTCCCTTCACATCAGTCCTGGCTTGAAGTGACCCTTAGGGAGCACATTTAGCCCTTGAGACCACCAGAAAACAACTGACTTTCACTCTGAAAATACTTGACTGATGTTCCACTGCCCCAGGCAGAAGAAGGAGAATAAAGCAGCTTGCTGCATAGTTGACAAAGCACGAGTGCTTTGAAAAATGACTGATAGGCCCTCCACCCCACTCCTTTGTGCTTCCCACATCAGTCTACATGTGTGTGTTCACACCCGGGCACCCAGATCACACACTGAACTAAAGGAACAGTCACAAATGAGAGAGGCAATTTCAAATCAAACAGAATCTTCTTCTGAGATACATCAACAACACTTCATAAAGAAAGCACCAGAGAAGTTGCATGAAATGCCCTGTTCCAGCCCAGTACCTTTTACCCCATCTCCTGCAGTTATTAGATTCTTCTGCAAGCAAGTAATCTGGCACAAAACTATCTCCAAAAGACAGGACACGACAGAAAGTTTTCACCTGAAGTTGTTTCCAATCGGTTTGGATCGGTTGGTTGGTTTGGAGACTGCAGGTGCTACAGATACACAGCTTGTGGGTTAAAAACAGGGGGAAGGAGGGCAAATGTCTAAATCCACCCTCCAGGACTGGCCTTGTCAGGCAGAATTAATTAAAGCATTTCACAAATAATTACATAAGTCTAGGAAACAGGCTAGCATTATACAGAATGTATTTTTGCAGCCACTTGAAAAGATGAATCAAGCAAGTCGAAAGCAGATCTATATCCTTCCTTTGCAGGGCTCCTGCTTTAGGGGCAGCTCCAAACACAAACAGGCCAGGACACTGCCCGGGACAGTCCAGCCTCATCCTGTGCCATGAAGGCAACACCCCAAGCCAGGGAAGCTGGAAGGAAGTCCCTTTTTTCTATGCCTCAACCCTTTGGCTTTTCACCACCTGGCCACCAGTTCTAAAATGATGACCTCACCATTTATCATTTTACCTTTCAGTGCTTTACTTAATACATGACCTGCTCAGTAAAATATTTGCAGCCTTGGTACTCTGGTACTTTATCCCATTACAAAGGCACGCATAACATTTCACATGTCTCTCGTGCAGGTGGTCCTCTGTCCTGACTCAGGGCCAAGCAGAGTCTGAAGTTAGGCCAGTTCAGCACTCTACTGAAGGCATCTGAGCTGAGGGAGCAGAGTACAGTAACTGCAGATGCCAGTTGTGGCTATACATTTCAAAGATAGCACTAATTTATTTATTTGGCTTACAGTGACCAAATCCATCTGTCCAATACAGATGATCTACCACAAGACGTCTAAGAATCACTACAAATCAACATTTTTTTTATTAAAATTGTTCACATATGTACCAGGGAGCCACAGAAAGGTGTATTAAAAATGGTCCTGTTCTTTCAGGCAATTCTACTCCATTAAATATTACTAGTACACATGTCTGGGAAGGATAAGAACAGAGGAAAAGAAAAAAAAATAAGTATCAGACACTTATGTTCCCAGTTTGTTTTTAGAATGTTTAACAGTGCAAAACCTAATGCCTTTTCAGTTCAGTTCTCCATTTTTTCTCCATTCCAGTATTTCCTGTGCTAGACGCTCCATCTCTCTCAATAGTTTGATACTCGATGATCTAGTTGTGAGTATCTCAGACACAGCATTTTGATTTACAACCAGGAAATAGAATGTATTGATGAAAGTATAGACAGGAATTACAGTGCAGGCAGGAGGCACTTCTTTTCAACTTGCTTACAGAATGCATTTGCCCAGCTGGTTTTGATTTCTATTTCTGGTCCTCACTAAGGACCTAGATGTGAAATTTGGTGCTTATGGCACTTGGTGCTGAGAGCCACTGGGACTGTTGGCACTGCAAACTGGGGACTCAGCGACACACATGTCCCTCCCGAAGGAATTCTGCCCTTTCTAAAAACAAACATGGCAGGGAAGAGTTGGGAAGGAGATTTCCTCTGCAGCCTAGCTTTCAGGAGCACAATCCTTCAGTCCCCACAGGGAGCTTGCCTGAGCAAGGAGTGGCACAGGAGCAAAAGGGCAGACACACAGGGGACAGAATATAACAGTGCAAAGTACTGTACAGAACCCTTTATTACAAAAGGCTCCTGAGTAAATTGCTGGGTCCACAGCGACTGACTTACTATTCTTTCTCTTTTTTTCAAAGCCTCAGCTATTGTACTCTCAGATTAAGACTTGATTTAGCTTTCAGAAAGACATGAATAATAATAAAACCATATTGCTGCACATATGACTTATGATTAAGCAGTTCTCTGGGTTATATACAGAGGAAATGTCTGAAAAGGCTCTGGCTGACACTTATCAAAGAATTTGGAAATGGAAATTACAGCAAAAGAAAGTAAATTAGCCAAGAATTTTAGAAGAAACAGGATATAATGATCAAATAGATGACATCAAATTAAAATCCCAGATCAGGAACCAACACAAAAAGCTCAGGAAGACATGCTTTCAAGATGGTGACATCATTTTTATGTATGTCCTATGTCATTCAGGCATATTCTGGTGGTTTCATTAAAGATAAAAAGCATGTGACTTAGAAATCCTGTGTTTTAGTCTGTGTTGTGTATTACCCATTTTCTAGGGATCTGCAGGTTACTGAAGTAACTCCCCATTCATAATTTATTGCTCAGATTCTACTTCAGTCAGTGTTGAAAGTGAGAGTTCTCCAGTAGTGCTTATTGTGAAGAAAGAGTATAGGATTTTTCAAGACATGAGTTAATGAGTCATACTGTTTGTGTTTCCCAAATAAATTAATAACAACAAGTAACAATTCATTCCTAGAGTTCCTGCATGCCCACAATTCCAACCGACCACAGTGAGAGCCAGAAATGCTCCACACTTTGGAAATGAAAATTGTCCATTGTGTTCCAGCAGAAATTTCTGCAGATTAATCCAGTGGTGGTGAAAGGGGACACTTGAAAGCTTTGGAAACTAAATTTTAAAACTAAAGATCCTAAACCAGTAAAACACAATAAGCTTATTACAGAACACAGTCTCCTGAGATTTACTCCTTTTACCTGTGCAAGCTGCCACTGGGCAGCAGATTCTACATTTATTAATATTACTGTCATTGACAACATTATAATTAGAATTACTTATTACCAATTATTCCCAATTCATTATTGGCAGCATGGGTAGAGCAATCCAAACAGAAAAATGCTCATTTCTATGGAATCACAAGCACCTGGCAAGAAAAGCTCAAACCTGAACTCATGTCCTGGATGAATCTATTCCAAAGGTGTGCAGATACACTTGGTACCTAAAGCACATCTGTGTGCAAGATCTCAAAGGTCTGGGGGGGACTGTTTGTTTGGGGTTTGGTTTTTTGGTGGTTGTGTTTTTTAACAAGTTGGGTGTTACCATTCCCTTCTGCGTGGGAAGAGAAGAGGTGGCTCAGGACAGTGCAGGGCTTTGCCCAGCATGAGGCACTTGGATGCCAACAGCAGCAGCACTCCCATTACCCGCACTCTGAAGGGCTGGCTGTGCTGCTCTCCTGGCTGGGCAGCTCTCAGTCCTTACCAGTTCAGTTCAGGAAAGTTCAGTAACATACAAAGCCACTCTGGCTTCTGCAGCTGCCAGAAAACTGACTTAGCTGTGCCTTGAAAAGAAATACCCAGGGCTGGTTCCCTTAGTGCCAGACCACTGGAGAGGACAGAGGTGGAGTGGGCAGTGCAGGGTGGGCACACGGTGGGTGCCAGCCAGGGCAGCCAGCAGCTCACCTGTGCGGGGCGAGGAGGGCAGGGCAGGCAGGGTTATGTAAGCAAAGGCCCGGGTGGAATGTGCAGAATGTACACAGAGGGTGTGCCGGCAGCTCCGGGCCAGGCAAGAGCCCCACAGGCACCAGGTTCCCCGACAAAAGGCTTTCCCAAAGCGCAGTCCGTGTCCTCGGCTCTTGCTGCTGCTTCTGCCCTTGGACTAAGGGACATGAAAGTCATCAGATACAAGCATGGACAGGACAGTGCACTCTTTAGTGCTATTAAGTAATCATGAATAAAATAGCCAGTATTTCTCCAGCAGCCTCGTCCCACTCCTGAAACAGGCAATTGTTGCCACAAAAAGCTCAAGCAAGACATACAATCAAAGGTAAAGAAAAACTTCACACCATTTCTGGAGCAGTCTGGGTTTTATGCTCCTGCTACTTTGGATTTTTTCCCATGACTAATTAACACATCCCTCCCTAAAATCTACTTCAAACCCCAAGCAACTAAAGGAAAAACAAGACACATTTAAATGTTGAATGACTCTGCCCTAACCACTGAAATGCTCCTCTCATCTTCCTCTTCAGGTGCCACTTGAAACAATCAAACCCAACTGGTAAAGGTAAGTCCACTTTAAATTTACAGATGTTTGTAAAGCAAGTGCTTATGAAAACGTGGAATAAGACCTCATGCAGCTGGAAGGCAGATTTATCAACTAATGCACAAACCCAGGGATCTGCATACATTTGTGTGTCGAGTACATTTACTAAATACTTGATCACTGGCTCTGCAGACCTGTTGTGGGCATAAAAAAGTGTGTCTGAGTATCCTCTGACTTCAGCACAAGGTGACTTAGGGGCAGCATCCCCTCCTGCTCAGCTGCAGGGCTGCATCCTGTGAGTGCTCTGTGACTGCCAACACGAAATCCGAGTTAAACTATCTACAGTGGTACTTGAACTAGCTCTACTGATCAGAACTAATTATAAGGAAAGTTCACACATTGAATGTCAAAGATGAATCCACAGAGGAAATATAACACGTGAAACACATGTTCCAGACATGCTGCTCAAAATAAATCTGAAAAAAAAATAAGGTCAAGGGACCTGGAATATTTCTCACAGATTCTGCAAGCTAAGTAGTGAAATGGTGTTAAATAAATTACATGGTTTCAGATTACTCACTCTGCAGCTACAGACTAGAGAGAAGCATGGCACTTTGGGGTACCCTTCTAGAGCACAACAAACGTGTCTGGAGAAACACGCAGAGAAGAAGAGAAACTTTAGATGCTGTTTAACTGCTGGCCATGAGTTACTCTCTGTTCCATAAGCAGCCACCTCTCCTGCAGGAGCAGGGTGTTGGATGGACTCACCAAGCGGCTCTGTACTGAGAAATTGTGAAGACAGGTGTGAAAGGGCACTGGGAACATTCACACCCATCACCTCAGTGCCCCAGGGGGCACAGACAGGCAGACCCTGGCTCTGCTGAAGCCCCATCACTGGCTCTGGGCAGACCTCAGCTCGGGGCTGGGGTACAAAGGCAAATTTAATTTAGAGCCAGGCACAGTTCCCAGCATTTAGTTAATTTTGCAAGTCCAAAGTTTCACTCATGTGACCACCCTTTCCAGGGGTAGTAACGGTGATTTTTCAGAAAGGACTTCTCCCCATGCATTCAGCTCCTGGTTTACTAACAGATCCCCACTTCTTCTGGAAATCTCATGTTCTCAAGTGCCATTTTTCATAGAAGAGGCCTCATTTTTGAGTTCATAGAAAGCGGAAAAAGCAATAAAACCCTTAGATGTGAGGTGATTTGTCATCTTGCTAGGGATACTTTAACACAATTCTGATTCACCACCATCACAGGAAAGGCTGCCTATAACACACTGAGAGCCAGGTTGGGCTGTAAGCCAGCAAAGCACTCCAGCATGATTTCAGCTCTCAGCTCAGGCATGGTACCACTGCCTGCAGTTGGATGACTTAAAAATCATTACAATTAAAAAGCCTAAATGGCTTGTTATTTTAGAGCCTTGGTGTGAACTTCCTAGCACTGGTATCATAGCACACAGCTACACCATGCTGAGTTTATAATGCCCTGCCACATAACCCAAGCTGAGTAAGGCCCAACAGATGAGCTCCAGGTGAAAGCTGATGGGAATGGACAACACTTGCAAAAGGCCTTCAGCAGAGGCCTTTGTATTCAAGACTCTTTTATCCCACTGTAGGTGAGAGTATTCTTTATACATCCCAGGAGGAAAATAACTTAGGCAGAAAGCTCTCAGAGAAAGATAAAGAGTACAGACAGAAAAGCTATTGTGCATAAATCCAGGTGGAATCATAAGTCTTTCTCAAAATGCTGAAAGAATAAATCCACCTCCCACAAACTACAGAAAAAGATGTGGTTCCCATACACAATGTGAGTGGCAAAGCAACTTCCCACATAGTCACATCTGCCTCCTTTTTCCTCTGTTCCATCACTTAAATTCTGTCATGAGAGAAAACACAAGAGGGGGCAGGGGCTGTACAGGCACCTCATCAGGGGAAGAAGAAAAGGAGGGAACAGAATTTGTACCTTAGATATTTGCATATGAATTTGGCTTCAGCCTTCCTCCCGTTTACATGCCTTTGAACACTTTCTGTTTTTTTCTGCATTCTTCACTGCTCCATTTTATTTATTTTCTGCTTCTCAGATCTTCTGCCAGACTTCTTATTTAATTCTACTTGTTGCACTGAAAACACCATTGTTGTCATCCAAATTAATCCCTGAACATAATAAAAACCTCAAAATAGCTCAGACAACCAGTTTTCCATCCTTTGGTCTCACTTGGAGTACAGTATAAATGCCAGGACTTGGGAGCTCTGACAGTTTACACAGGACCAATCCTTGGTACATGGCATTTTAGGAGGCAGGACAGTTTTTTCTTTCCCACCTATGTTTTCCTCTCATCTGTTAAGACTGCCCAGAGCACCTCCCCCCTCCCCCATCTCCAGCCCAGTTAGACTCTCTTCCAAGGTAATCCACTGCAAGACTTAATAGTTTTCAAATAAAGTCAGTACTTTTGAACTACTGAGGTGGCCTTCTGGGATAGGTTAGCTGAGAAGCAAGATGAGCTAAAAATTACCTTTACTTTTAGGGACGAGGGAAGGGAACCATCTCCTAAGAGTCTATGGTGAAGTAGTAGGGCCCTCTGGTTACAGATTTCATTTAAGTCTCCTGTATTCCTCTTCATTCAAACTGCACAGTGGGAAAAAAAAATAGTGAAAAAGACCAGACAAGAAAAAGCAAGACAAGACAAGACAAGAATAGAAAGAAATACGATAGGACCAATATTTTCCCCAAACCTACATTGCCATTATCTGCCTTCATCCTCATTTTTTTTTTTTTTCCCCCAGAAATGAGAAGGGCTCTGAAAAGACTAAACACCCTTTTGCTGCAGATCAAATATCTCTCCTTTTAACAGCTGAGCAGGATGCGAGGGAGCTAAAGTGAATGAACACAGCAGTCCACACCACTGACCCAGTCAAGTATTCATTTCATGCTTCATGGAGAACAAAAGGGTTAGGGTTGTGTGTGAGGAGCTGGACAATCCTCCTCGGTGGGGAGCTGCTGGTGCCAGCCATGCACAGGGTCCTCTGCTGCTCAGTGGAAATGAGAGCACAGGCAGATGAGGACACCCAGCAGATCACAAAAACGTGGTCACAGGACAGCACCTGGGCAGCCTGTCAAATTTATAATTTTTAAATACTATCTTTTGTACTGCGTTTTGGGAGGAGAAGAAATGGAAAGTGGGAGATGCTGAGAGGAGTTGCTAGAGGAAGGAATGGCAGTATCTAGAGCAGTACAGACCTTACTTAGTCCTCTTACAAACTTCAAGCCCAAAACCTCTCAACAATAACACAAATTCTGAAACTGCACATAACTCTGCACTGGGGCAGCCTCACCTTGAATATTGGGGCAGTTTGGGGCACCACAATGTATGAAAGATCTGAAGACACTTGAAAGTGTCCAAAGGAGGGCAGTGAAGATTGGGAAGGGCTTGGAGGGGAAGCGTGTGAGGACAATGAGGGCACTTGGGGTGTCCAGCTGGAGAAGAGGAGACTGAGGGGAGAGCTCATTGCAGGGACAACTCCCTGGGGAGGGGCAGAGGAGGGGCAGGCACTG
>JAWWEE010000142.1:17727141-17757509 GCA_035221455.1 Xenops minutus | reverse complement strand
GGTGGTGGGCACTGCCCAGGCTGCCCAGGGCAGTGGGCACAGCCCCAAGGCTGCCAGAGCTGCAGGAGGGTTTGGACGATGCTCTGGGGCACAGGGGGTGACCCTTGGGGATGGTTCTGTGCAGGGCTGAGGGTTGGACTTGGGGATCCTTGTGGGTCCCTTCCAACTTGGCATATTCTGTGATCCTGCAATATAGAGTTCATTTTTTCTTGCTGGCATTGCCCAGTTTCCCAGTACTGTATTTTCCAAGGGTAACTCACTGATTACCCTTCAGTCTTTTTAATTCCTTGATTTGAACTAAATGGCAAAAAAATATCACAAGGTGAATTAAAGTGTATCAATAAGAAAAATACTCACTTGAAATGTAAGCAAAACATTCAAACTGGGAATATTATAATTTTTGAAGCTGTTTCTAACTTCTAAAGGATTATTTTAGACCTTTTCCTACAGTCACAATGACTCCCATTTTATTTTTTTCACATAGAATTTACTATTATTCCTACCATTTATGTCATGCAGTAGTGCTTCTAAATTAGAAAACCAGACTGGAACTTCAGCAGCCTGTCTGAGTATTAACCAATCTCGGCTCCTCCACTCTGACAAAGCCCTGGCTGAGAGATAAAAAAGGATCACATACCTTACTTGTTAAAACTATTCATGCCAACTCTTCTTCTTGCTGCTATGCACTAATCACAAATTAGAAAGCATTTTAATATTGTCAACACAGAGACCTTATGCAAATCCAGATATGAGAAAGAAGTCAGAAAAGCAATAAAACCTTTGAACGCGTGCTTATGCTGCTTTAGCAAAGAATTAATTGACCAGAAAATGCACAGGCTGCTCTCCAGTCTGTGGATACAGAGGATGCTATTGTAGGAAACAGTCTCTTTTTTAGAAGTAAGTCTTTAACAGTAAAAATTGTGATTAAACCCAAAACATTTTGAGCATTCACTTTTTGCATTGAGGATCTCAATTGATTTTGCCATTTGCTGGTTCGGGGAAGCCAAATTGTAGTTTTCTGCTTCAATTTCTGTTCATACCAGGCTCCCTTTTTAGCTCTGACACTAAACACAGCAGGATTGCCTTTAAATAAAAACATGCAGTTTCCATGGGTCTTGTGGATATGTTTTCCAGCTCACAGATATTCCCACTCATAGCAGACTCTGTAAAAAAACAAAACAAAAAGCAAAGTCTAACCCCCATTTTAGTCCTAAAATATTTGCCACTAGTCCTTTAATCCTGAAAGATAAAACCAGAATAGGGTCACTCCATTTGTGCAGAGCAAAAAGTCTTTCTGAAATACAGCCTTAAAACTGTGGGGGGTTTTCCTGAGCACTTTGCCATGCACTGAAATAGCCAATTGCATCAGAGGGTCTGAGGCACAAGCAAAAGTTCAGCATTGACACTTCCAGCCTCAGCAGAAAAATTATGCTGTCATTTGAAAAAGTATTTACTACCTTGTAGCTGCTCTTTCCCATGGCAGGGTTTCTGTCCTCTCAGAACTGCTTAAAAGGGATACTCGTCCTCATTTTAACGTGGCTGCCATCAGTAAGGGGTAACTGATAGAGAAGAAGAAAGCAATGTGCACAGCTGCCTCTCCACAGCTCTGGAATCCTTTGAACTAGAAGCCCCTCAAAGCTTTCAGTGAAAGGCAGGTTTTTTGCACTTCGGCTGGGGCCGATATCCTTGAAACCATAATATTTACATTCTTTCCCTTTTATATTGCTTTTCCTTAATGCTTCCACGAGACAGTTAAAAATAGAAGGTGAGACACTCTAACTAGACAGAAGGCTATCTAATGGCGTGGTGCTCCCCAGGGCTTCTCCAGGCCTTTTTTGATGAGTAGGGGAAATACCTACTGGGTCAATTGGTGCATCTCTTCCTACTCCTGCCAGGGAAGATTCCTCCACTGCAGCTCAGCCCTGGCTCACACCCAGCAGGCTACAGGATCACTTGCACAGGTTATGTAATGAAGGCTTGAGAGCTTCATGTGCCTTGCTGACCTGGAAAACTAAATTGGCTCTTCTCGTGGAGGATCTATTTGAGTTCCTTCCTCAGTTTATCTGACTGCCGTGCCACTTTGTCTGCTGCCTGTGCCTGTCCTCAGAGGTTATCTGGCATTGCGGCGTTTCAGCAAAAGTTTGGGAGTTTGCTCTTTCCTAGTTTACGTTGCCAGTATATTTTGCAAGCAAATTAAGTTGTCTTTTCAGTGTCACTTTGATAATGCCTCCCCACAGTAACTAATCCCTTGAATGTCAAAGTCTTATACAGGACAGTAGGAAGTTTCATCCTACCTGAGGCCTTTTCATCCCAGCAAGTTTCCTGCTTTCTGTGAGGAATCTCCCAACTCTAACCAGTGGGGGCAGAGAAAGACCTGCCAGCCTTTTTTCTGCCTTTTCCCCTTTCTTCCCAAGCTGCTGCTGCTGTGACACAAATGAGTGTAGGGTCAGAATAAGGTCCTACCTTGGTGCTGCTCTGAAGACTCCGGTGCACAATTCACTGCACGTGGGTGTTCACTGTGCCAAGTGGGCACCCCATCCATGCATTTCAGTCAGGGCAAGCTCATGAACCCCCAGCACAGCTACAGCACAAACCCGTGCCATAACTAGAGAGAGAAGGAAAAGTGTTGCTGTGGGTAGGATTGACATCCTAGGGATGTAGGATACAGCTGAAGGATCATACATAAATGATTCTTGTATCTCTGGTATCATCCTAAACCTGCATTTATGTAGGTTAAAAAGCAGCAATGTTAAAATGGATCAGATGAGGGGTTTATTCCAAGTGCACTTCCTTTCTATAAATAATGTTTAAATATGATTAACTGCATTTCAGCTGTAAAAAGGCAAAAGTCACTAAATGATTGAAGTAATTTTACTAACTTGATTTTGAAATCCAAACATCGGGCTAGTTTTTCAAATGTTCAAAAATCATAGCTTAAATGATTCATCTAATAAGTTTTCCATTCAGCTACCAGTGCAGAGGTTTTTGTTTGTTCATATTCTTTTTCTTACAGAAACATAGAGCCATCTCTACTCACACTTCACAAAACCAATTCTGGTTTTTTGTAACATATTAAACAAATTAAATGCATCTTGAAAACAAAACAAAATAGAAATAATGAAATCTTCCTACCAAGAAAACACAACTTTCACTTATTAGACTTTCCAGTCTAGAATGTTTAAGGACTTTGAAAGAGTGATTTACCACTGTGAAAAAAACCCTATTCATTCATGCCAAGTATTCTACAGAAGTTTACATACAAAATGCAGATATGTAAATTACAGCTTCTTACCTGAAACAAGGCTGAGCAGTACAACAGTCAGTAATTGTGACACTTACGCTGTTGCCATTAGAGCTTCCCCATAAATATATAAATGTATATATGCATATACATGCACACACATACATACATACTCACCAGTGTTGTTTGGTGTGTGGCATAACAAACAACACTGAAATCAAACTAGCTCCACTACAAAATATCTCCAAGTATCCTTGGTTTCATTTCCCCTTTTATTTCTTTTGGTCTTTCCATTTCCACCTCCTGGACTTTGCTTCTTCCTTGCTTTATTTTGTGACTGATTTTTTGTGGTTCTTTATTGCTTGATTAATCTTTCATTTTGTCTGTCAGATGCCCTCTCAATTTAGAGTTCTCCTCAAAACCAGTGATTTCTCCCCCTCTACCCTTTCCTTTAAGTGCAACCCAGGGCTTGTCCCCTTTAGGCTGCAGATCTTTTCACCAGGGCCTACACTTTCATGCCTATTTGTACAATACCTGATTAATTTGCAATCCTCTGAGAATTTTTACTAATATTTTAGTAGAGTTTTTTCCCCCTCACACTTAGAAACTGATACAGTGTTTGTCCTTGCTGAAGCCAGAGAGATAAAACAGTGATCCATAACTAGATGGACAAAGCACAGTGGAAAAATTAGGTGGTTTCAGCCAGAAAAACTAACAATCAAGAATCTTTTGGCAGGTCTGAATTTTAACTTAAAGCTGCAAAACACATCATTTGAGACAGTTTCAAGTCTTGACCAAATCTTTACTGGAAATTACAGTAGCAAAACAAGGCAGAGTCTCCTGAGGCACCCTCACATCTCAGCTAACAGAGTTAATCACCTGGCAGCTTGCAAGCATTTATTTCACATAAGAGGGAATGTTCCAGATGATTCTGGAATTTGATGGAAAAGATTGTTGAATTCAATAATATTTAAAACTCTGGCAGCACTAGTCAGTGTCAGACTTACTGGGCCCAAAATATGATTTCTCTTCAAATATTATTTCCTGCTCATAGAGTTCAAATGCTGCGAGGCTCCAACTTACACTTGTTCTTTGCATGACTAACTGGCTAGAAATTTTACAGACAAAACCCAAACAATTCACCATGGGACCCCACCATAAACAAAGTCATATATGAATGCTATTTTTATTACAAAAGCTGTAAAGATTTCCTGGAAGCTCATCTGTGAAGTTGAGTACTACATACCTAACAGAGGTTTCCATGATACTGCCTCCAACTCCATGGGCTTTCCAGGAGACAGGAAGATTTTTAGTATCCTGCTCCTGCTCCAGAGTAAGTGCTCAGGTTAAAGGAGAGTATCATTAGACAGAGTCCAATAAATTCATGAGTCTGATTAAGCACTAATTCTTTTCTTCTGGAGATGGCAGCATGTCCATGCACAGATCAATTAATTACCTTTCTGACTTTTCATTTGAGTGCCTGGAGAGAATAATATTACCTTTGATAACTGGAAGATGTGACAAAGAGAGAGAGACATTTTTTTGCATCATGTGACAGACTGGGTTCATTCTCCCTTCTCCCCATTTATATCTTCAGCATGAGGTGTCCCTTCATCTCTCCTCCAGTTTGTTTGGCAATCCCAGCTGCTGTCATTCACACCTCCACACTCAGGTCACCAGCCCTGAAAAACTGTAGGGCCACACAATCATACAATTCCATCGAAGCTGACCTTTTCAAATAAACGGATTTTATTTTACCAGACCAAGCTTGTATCAAGAATATCCCACCAGACAAATATAGCTGAGGCAATAAAGAGCCCAAACATTATATGGGCAAGCTGCAACAATGCCATTAATCTGCTCACCTGCCTGTCCTGCCTCCTCCCACCCCAGCCCCACATCAACTCCAGATCTTTCAGATGTCTTTAGTGTTTAGTTAAACAAAGAAGGTCTTTTCCTCTGTTCCAAGTCTTTCAGTTACCTGCCTAAATAGTTCTAAGTGACAGTTTTTAGCATATAGCCTTCTGCCTCCCTTCCAGCATTATGCAGACCACCCAACACTTCAGCTCCTTTACCCTCCCTTCTCCTCCTACAGCTTGTTGCTTCTTGGGTTGAAATTTCTCAAAGGATCAACAACACAACACATGTTCAACTTGTAATAGAGTCAGCATGTAATAGATGAAGCCCTGATCCTAACTGGTCCTTGAATGCTATCATCACACAAAGTCACATAAATATTTTTGGGTTTAAAATAACCTTCTGATTCATGCTCCCCTGGTATTGGCAAGATCACTTGAGCAGGACAGAAATAAACTGTGTGACCTCCATATCAGCAGGGGATCTGCTCTAGGTTGTGTTCACAGAGCAGAAATGGGAGGAGGGGGAGCCAAAAAGGCAGCTCTTCAATCTTCCTCCCCCCATCCCTGCCTTAGCTATACCTGAGCCTTTGCAGGGCTTTGCTGCCATCCTCCAGGGCTTCCTTCTGACCTAAACTTGGGTTTGTTTCAGTGTCCTCTCCACTCATTTCCAAATTCTACAAAACAAACAGCATTAGTCTCTTATTTCTTACAATCTACAGACGAGTGTCAGAGAACAAGCTACCGTCAAGCAGGCGAGCTCTAAATGTCTTTCTAGACAGAAATTACTTTGTTGAATAAAAAGCATTTCAGAGCCAAGGAATGATCATGTTTATTTTCTTATCTCTTTGATGAAACAGAACTGATTTCTCTTACGTTCAAAGAGATTGTGCTTGGAGAGCTCAGTTTTTAGAACTGTAACTCCTAACATTCCCATTAGATTCTCCTTGCAGTTTAAACTTTTGCCAGCAAAACACAGACAAACCTGCTGGGTGTGGTCTGATGCAGGGCCAGGAGGTCTCTCAAAACATACGTTTCTAATGGTTCTAACCCATGATTAAATCAATCTAAAAGAACAAAAGCTGTGTGGGAGAAAAGAACTTAATCTAGAATTGAAAGAAAAATTAATCAAGTGTTATTTTCTGAGACATTTAAAGGATGTTGCATCTACCAGCAGGTGCTAAAGACAGGCAAGTCTTACCCAGTGATGAGTGCCTTCCCTCCAATGTACAGAGCAATGGATTCTGACCCTCAGCCACAAACCCAAGACTGGCGAGCAGTTTTTCTAACAGAAAATACAGAAGAATTTGTCTTTAAAAAAAAAAACAAACAAAAACCCCTCCCACAAAAATGACTCTTGTCCTTCAAAACCCTTTAGAAATCCACTTGTTAGTCATTCCTTCATGATTCCAACTGCAGAAATGTCAAGAATCACAGTGCAATAGGCAGGTTTGGGTTGTGTGTGTGTATGTGTGACATGACACTCTCCTTTGGGCAGAGGTGCAATTACCTTACACACAGAGGTGCAGAGTTTGTAGCGATGGCATCACAACATTTTAGGGGAATACAATAACATGCAGCTCCTGTACCTCAAGTTCTTGAGACTAAAAGGTTCCAACCAGTCAATATACTTTTCAGAATAACCACGTCTATAACAAAAACGTTAAGTCCTTGATTGTTCTGTAGTGGTGCCTAATGCAGTGTTCAAGTTTGGGGATCCCACCTAAAATATCCTGTACCAGGAGCTCATAATAAGAGAGTAAATTCCCACCTGAGCCATCTCTGAGCACCAGAACAGGAGGACAGAGCCTGGTCAGTGCAGAGAGGCACCAAGAGGCACTTCAGGAGACAGGCAGGGCTGTTGTTTCCCCGTGCTCTGAGCCTTTCCTGGCTGCATCCCTGCCCAGCCAGGCTCAGTCTAACCACGGAGGTGAAAGGATGAAAAGGATCCCTCGCTTATTTTGCTACATCGCAGCACATTCCTCGGACCCCAGCCCTCAGGGGCTTTACTGAACTTGCTCTGTGTTACACTCCCTTGGCTGTCTCATTAAACACTACATTTGGCAAATTCTACCTGCCTAAGGCCTTGTCTACACAGTAAAGCTTCACCAAAGTTTTGCACACCCAAGGTCAGCTCAGGGCATGGAAAATGCACATCCTGCAGCTGACAGTGTTGCAGTGGTGGGACTGCAGGCACTGATGCTATCTGTGCCAGCAGCAGAGTCCAGGTCAGTGCACCTTCTGCTGTTTAGGAAGGTGAAGTGCCTAAACCAGCACAAAGCCTGTTGACAGAATATTCTGTGCCTCCACGAGGTAGTCTGTCCTGGAGCCACAGCACAATAAATAGCTTTTGCTGGGTGCACAAGGCATACTAATTGTACATGCCCATCTGGCTTCTCTTTGTTCACTTTCTCTTCCTCATACATGGTAGAGCTCCCTTGCCTTTACTTTGGAAAAGACTCACAGTTGCCTCAGGATGTAACAGAAATTCTCTGTGAATTTTTCATGTTGTGTTTACAAAATACACAGGTTAAAACATGCTTTTGGAGCTCAGTTTCTTGCAGATATCAATTATGCAAAGGCTCTTTTTGTTAAAAAAAAAAAAACAAACAACAACCTATCAGCATTTCACTGGGGGAGAGATGCTCAGTACCAAGAATGAAAACTGATGGGAGTCAAGGGAGTCAGTGATAGGCAAAGAGGGCAACACCAGGTCTTTGGGATTGTCACTGACACATCGTGACAAACATTCCCAAACATGTTCTGTGCAAAATAAACTGTGCCCTTTCTCCTTAAAATAAACATCTTTGATATACTTACTGAAACCAGGAATGTGCCATTATTAATGATAATGTAGTGCAGGAGACAGCTTTTCTTAAGGTTACCCAAAATATTTTTGCTGCTACATCAGATGTATTGTTAGAGCTCACCAAACCCAGAGCTGTGGTGCACCTGTTTTCTCTCAGACACATCTTATTTTTCTTCCTTGGAAGTCCCAGCTGGCGTCCAGGTTTTCTTAAATTGCTACCAGAGCTAATTGCTAAATTGCTACCAGAGCAATGCCCCAGAAGGTGGGGAATTGCTTTCTGCAGTGAAAGGGGAACAAATGGGTGGACTCTGGACCAGAATGGCCAACAAGATGGAAAGAGCTGGTGCTCAAACCAGCATGGGAGGGAAGAGGGGATCAGCAGCTGTGGCCAGGCAGGCAAGCATAGTAGTTTCAGAGGCTTTGATTTGGGGGTGCTCAAAGCAGGAACGTTTTAGAGGGGCTCAGGGGAGAAGGGAGTAGCTCGGGGCTTGTAAAAAGCTGACAAACAGGTGGTTCTGTTGGGAGTTGCTCAGCTATGAAATCACAAACCCAGGGAAAACATTTACTGAAGCCCAGATTTGCCCCACCTGAAGGCACAGCAGGCAGTCTGTTTTCTTCATTTGTTTTTTATGTCTTTTGCTTGTTCGGATGCTCTGTGAAATTATTCCAGTGTTATTTGTAGGCAGTTTTCTCATTTAATAAGACACTGTATTCAGCCCAATGGAATGGCTTCCAGTCTGTGATTGTTCTTCCCTTACAGAAAGATTGATCTCACACTGGTAACTGCAGCAAATCCAGCAGCAGAAAGAGCAAATGGCAAAAGCCAAGAGTAGGCAATGGTTCTGAACTTGCAACCAGTTAGGGAAGAGAAATGAAATCCAACTCGCTCAGCACACTCACAACGTGGGAATGGCTTTCACTTGCAGAGAAATTATTGACCACAAAATCATGTGTCTCCTTAAAAATTGCAACAGCATCAAAGAGCACCACCACTAAAATCCTCTTCTAAGAGGTTTATAATACTAAGACAGTAATGATAATTAAAAAAATTAAGTAAATCTGGACAATTGTATGCACACACTTTGGAAAAGACTACCTCCCTGTGATAGTCATCTCAAGAGGCAGCAGCAGCATTTTCACACTCTGTCTTCAGGAACCACATCAGGAAATCAAACAAATATTATTCCATGTGTGCAGTGAACTTCTTTCTTCTTATAACAAGAACAAAAATTATTTTCTTAATAAACATACAACAGACAAAAGAGCTACTGAGAAAGATCACAAGACTAGGAAAAAAAAATAGCAATAGTGATGAAAACAAAGCCCTCCTCCTTCCAGTCAGGAGCGGCTGGAATTGACACACGTGGATGGCTTATGGCTGCTGTCCCACAGATGTAGCTCTGCAAGGTGTGGATGGGACAGAGATGAGCACTTCATGCTGCTGGGGGGACTTGGAAAAGACCCAGAAGGAATAAAATCAAAGAGATGATGCAACCAGACATGTATAAGCTCAAAATGCCCATTCAAGGCTAGGTAGGCATTCTCTTCAGGGGTATGATCTCAAGAAGATGGCACTGCAGGAGAAAGCTCCCAGGCTGATAAATTCCAGGCCTTGACATTTTCCAGCAAATGCACCCCTGAAGGGATTTCAGGGAATCTCACTGGAGAGCCTGTAGTGCATGTTAAAATGTGTGAGGGGTATAGGAGAGGACAAAACTGGATGAAGGTCTCAGTCCCACCACACTGGACATGGATTGTTACCTCTAAGAACCCAAGCACAGTTAAGTCATGTTATCATGTTCCCATTGATTTTACACACGAAAGAGAGGTTGGGACACTGAACTAGCAGGCAAAGAAAATAGCATTAGAGATGAATTTAAGAGTAATTTTAGGGTAGGTTTTCTTAGATGTCTTCACTCTAAAAACCATTTGTTGCTACCAGACTAAAACACACTGAAAACACACAGGGCATTTGTTGCATTTTTCTAGGCAGCCCAGCATCTCCAGATTGATAATTGCCACTCTCCCTACACTTAGTACCTCCCTGATGTTAGGGAATGGAGTCCCCTGCAAGCAGGATTAGTCCCCCGTGAGGGTCATTACATTGCATTATATTACAAAAATAAACAAGCAGTAATCATTTTAAATTTAGGAAGATTTAAAAGGAGATTCAGGGAAATGCTCCTTCCCTGCTTTTCTTTTCAAGAAAAGAAAAAAAAATTCTTCAGGAGAATTAGGGAGGAGAGGGCAATTCTTCCCTAGAGGTTCAAATATATCTCCCAGGCAGCACAAAAAAAATGTTGGTATTCTGTACCACCCAGTGCCTGCCCACTTCTATGCCTGATTACCCCGATAAATCAGAAAACCTGTTGGTTACAGGCTCTCCTTCCATTACAGCTGTTGCTCTGGTTAACATCTTCTGAATCATCCAATTCATCAGGATCACATACATGGGGCTTTAAACCTTTGATTTTTTAAGTTACTTTGTTCTGAATTTTTCACTTCATCTCCTCGCTGACAGAGGAACTGAATAAAGACAAATAAGTCAAAGTAGCATTGTTTTTCTCCCCTGCTTTTTATTTTGCATGGGAAATAGGAAGCAGGGACAGGGAAACTCTCCATTTCACAGCTCTTTATTGGTATCACTCGGTGTTGATGGTGCAGCCTGAAATTTGAAGAGTCTGAAAACCAGTGCTATACTTCAGAAGTACAGTCAGCTGCATTGTGTTCTCCCAGACATTAAAATGCTATTTTTTAAAAAAATGTATACTAAATAGATAAATACCTTGGTGGTTATTCCAAGCCCTCCATCACTGCTAAGTCTTTCAGTACTAATTTCTGTAAAAGGAACAAACCTGGGAATTGAGTTACAACTGAAGTGTAATAGCTCCATAAATTACAGGGAGTGTCAGAGCTGGGAAGGGAAATGGGGAGCGTGGTAGGTCAAATGCTTGCTAATGGGCTCTCGAGTCATTCACCTGCTCAAATCAAAATCAGACACAGTGAGCACAACACTGGGAGGACACCAGAGAAGGTACTCTACAGCACTGCTTCTCTCGGCATGATCTCAGCATTAATGCACACAGTCACCCCCCTGTGCATCCCCAGGCCCTCGGCACTCACACCCAGCAGGCCTCCAGGTTAACTCCCCAGGGTTGATGCCAAGGGGAGAACATGCTTTAAGAGCAGCAGCAACAACACAGACCTGCACCTCTTTGGGAGGCTTCAAAGCAAGGCCACCTCCTCCCAGGGAGGGCTGGAGCAAACACAGAGTGCTCCCTGAACTCTGCCTGTTCTCCCTGCCCAGAGCCCAGCACGGAGGAATCCTGGGCTCTCAGCATTGCCACAATATAATAAATCATAATAACAGCCTGGAACGAGGGGGAAGACCCCAATCTCTCATGGTGTTAGTACACTTTTACATAGCACATATATAACATACATAGACATGAGAAGAGAGGGATGATGACTAAACCTCATATTGTTCCATGGTTTTACTACTGATCTGATGCCCTTTGTTTTGGAAATCAGACCATATTTCTGTGTGAAAATGAGCTCTACAAAGATTCCCGAGAGTGAGTTGTTCCAAGTCTTAGCTATCTCCAGGAGAGGCTTCAAAATCTAGCATAGACTGTGTATGAGAGAAAAAAATGAACTTTGACAGAGGACGAACATCTCTAGTATTTTACATACCTCATGCAGGGTAAAACTCACACCAGCATTTATAAATTCTTTAAGAAGAAAATACCACAGCCTTCCTTTTCTATTCTCCTCACCTGCCTTTTTCCACCTCTTTTTTTTCTGCTTTCAATAATGGCAAAACCTTATGGCCTTACAAGAAAAAATTTTATTGACCATTATAATGGACTTAAGATCTGAATCCAGAGTTACCTAATGAAAAAGTATCTGTCTAGCCAGATTATGTCAGAAGGAGCAAGTCTTTAATTATCCAGTTCCTGTAACTATGATCAAGAACTTGCTTCTGATTGATTCCCCAAAAGTCATTAGGAATAGATAGATCCAAATAAAAAAAGAAGTCTATGACATCAACAAAAGTGAAATTTCTGGCCTGTCATCTTTAAGGCAGAGAAAGACAGAGAAAACATGAATAAACTAAAGTATATACACAAGTCTTCCTTGAAAAATCTGACTGGTATTCGCTACATAAAGATTTAAATAACTGCTTTTGATTTAATTTATCTGCTGTATTAAGCTCCCATTAAAAATATTTTGTGCTAAAGGCTTTGAGTTCTTGTGCTGATTGGACAGAGCTACACAGTATAAACCTCACTTGTAGTGGAAAACCATAAAATAATCAGCTAAACTTGAACAGAAAGAATTTGGTGAAGATCCTCAGAGTCAAAGAAAGCAGTTTTTCACAGCATCTCTTCACCTCAGAGCTTTCGCTGAATTAAAGTGATGGACAGCACAGGTTGGTGCATTAAGACTATTAGAAATATGTAAATAAAAGGCAACATTTCCACTCTCAAATGGCTGACTGAGAAGAAAATATTGGTTTCAAGAAAAGAGAGTACACTCCTTTGATCAGAAAATGCCACTTGTTTGCCACTGTAGAATCACTTATTGAAAAGAAAGAAGGAAAAAAAGTGCCAAGTAGCAACACATCCCTGAATATCTGACTTCAAAAGTAAAGAGTGGACTTGGTAAAGATCACTATTATTCTTCAGAAAACAGGAAAGACTTTTAAGTCTATAATTAGACTTCAATGGAAAGTTACATTGTAAGCTCAAGAAAATTGCCAAACTTTCAATATAATGTGAAGAACTGGACAATCGTTATTCGAGTCTGGTCTGGACACGTGTTATATTTTAACAAGTTCTTTGCACTGGAAAAGTTCTCAGTCACAGCAAATTTTTAGTACCATTGGAACCAGATATTTCAAACTATGTAGAGAAACAGATCATTGTAAAAGAGACATCAAAAGGTTTACCTAGAAGCTCTCCAAGGCATCTGAGTACAGTGGGGATAAGGAAAACACAGGCCTCCTGCCGACCTCCACATCCCCCACCCCACGGGACTGTGGATTTTGGAGTCCTCCATGAGTGTCCCTGGCTGAGGGAGCCCTCAGTGAGTGATGGGTCCTCATCACATCATCAGCATAACTCTGTACAGTTGGCAGCCTGTCTTCCAAGGAAGTCAGAACACACTCAGCTTAGATATTGAATTTCCTTTCACCTCTCCAGAGTACGGTCTTTCCAACTCAGGGTTAAGCTTGTTTGCAGTTCTGGGGAAGTGAATTGCTGCTCTTGCTGTTGTCTGCACTGTGCATGGCTTATGAACAAAGAACTCTGGTTTCTAGGGCTCTTGCAACTCTTTAAATAGTCACTCCCCAAAAGAAAGTTTCCTGAAATCCAGCCCTCAGATCTGCACTTCTTGAAAAGTAGGGGATGAACATTCTGGATTTAAATCCTCTGAATCAAGTACTATGCATTGTTTTTAATATATCCAGACCTTGATTCAGAAAAAAACACAGATCTGATTCTAGCATGAACAAACCAGAGTCTCATCCTGAAAAATCTCATCCCAAGCTGACAGAACCCTCTGTGAGGAAGAAAGTCACTCCTGCAAGATTTCTGCCACCTTCTACTCAAATCTTGCAAGACCAAAGGCAAGATCTCAAGAGTCAATAATGCCAGACTCCACCAGACAGCACCACCTCTTCAGGAGCTCTGCAGTCCCATGGCCCCTGCAGCTGGACACTCCTGCAATCAACAAAGCCATAAGCACTTCATTAAAAATTGCAGGGTCTTCCCTCTTGCTTGAACAGAGCAGTAACAATGTTAAGATGTACTTTAATACTATGTACTAGTGCAGACATTCCATAAACACCTAATCCTGCTCAAAAGAGCTTTATTAAAGTTTAAATATAGCTGCCATTCTCTGCTACTTTCCAACAGGCCAAGAGACTCGCTCCAGAGGCGGTTTTGATTTTCCAGACAGTCAGGGTGTACAGTGATCAGACAAGAACCTGAACTTTGGGAGCTCTGCAGCATTCCCTCCAGTCATCATAAACCAGTTCTGATGGGTTCAAAAGGAAGCTCTATCAGATGGGACTCGTGGGAAGTTACATCAGACCTTCATCTGCCCAAAGAAGGTCAGCAAGTCAGAGTGTTCAGAGAGAGCATGCAAAACATGGCACACATTGCAGGGTGTGGATAAAGAGGAAGGATCTTTCATAAGAAAGAAAAATAATTGACATGGCATATTTCATCTGACTGCAATTTTTCTCTATTTCCTGAAGAAACCAAAGCACAGAGAAATAACAATTTGCACACATTCATGCACAGGGAATGTGCATGTATCAGAAGACACATCTCTTGCAGATCCTCTGTTTCTCCATTGCCTGAAAATGAATGCACTGGAGACTCTGCACTCCTCAATCTGCTTTACTGTGTTTATGTTTGTTACCCTATTACTTGAAAACTGTTGGTCTTTTTAGTTACAATGCTCTTCAGTTCCAGCAAGCTGGGAACGTATTTACACCCTGGAGTTGATTTGCCGGTCAGAGACACAGGAGATTGCAGCGTGAAGCAGCAAGGCCTCCTGGCTGACTTCCCAGGGAAGAGGTGGATCCTCTGTTCTGGCACACCCAACACCTGTTCAGGGACACTGATCTCATAGGGTAGGGGGTGCTGGCCCAGCTTCTCCTGACACTCGGTGAGGAAATGGCCTCCTTACACATTTGTACGTGCTGGCAAGTCCAATACCTATTTCAGCTTCTTTGCAGAAACTTGATACTAAAAAGTGCAAAGTCCTGCACCTGGATCAGACCAACCCTGGTATCCGTACAGGCTGGGGGATGAAGGGACTGAGAGCAGCCCTGCTGAGAAGGACTTTGGGATGCATGTGGATGAAAAAGTTGGACATGAGCTGGCAATGTGAGCTGGCAGCCCAGAAACCAACCATGTTGTGAGCTGCATTGTGGGCAACAGGGTGAGAGGGGGATTCTGCCCCTCTGCTCCACTCTGGTGACATCACACCTGGAGTTCTGTGCCCAGCTCTGGGGTCCCCAGTATAAGAAAGACACAGACCAGTTGGAGTAGGTCCACAGGAGGCCATGAAGATGCTCGGAGGGCTGGAGCCCCTCTGCTCTGAAGACAAACTGGGAGAGCTGGGGATGTTCACCTGGAAGAAGTGAAGGCTCCAGGGAGACCTTATTGAGGTCTTTCAGTACTTTAAGGGAGCTCGTAAGAAAGATGGGAACAGACTTTTTTTAACAGTTGCAGATAGGACAAGGGGAAATGGTTTCAAACTAAAAGAGGGTAGACCTGGACTGGATATTAGGAAGACATTTTTAATGATGAGGATAGTGAAAAACTGGCACAGGTTGCCCAGAGAGGCGGTGGCTGCTCCATTCCTGGAAACATTCAAGGTCAGGTTGGATAGGACTCTGAGCAATTTAATCTAACTGAAGATACCTCTGCTCATTGCAAAGGGGTTGGACTAGATGGCCTTTAAAAGAAACTTCCAATCCAAACTATTCTATGGAAAAAGAACCCACCAGTCTTCCATTGTCAAACAGTTAATGCTGTTCCCTGCAGAGAGAGTGAATTACGACTTATTATTTGTAGCCAGGTACCATCTTTGCCAGATTTCTGTACACTGTCAACAGACAATCTGCCTATGACTAATTGGCAATGATGAAAAAGCTAAGTATGTTTTGATAGCACAGTAGAAGCTACTCATGACAGCAGTACAGTCCCCTAGCTGCACACAACTGCCAGAAGTGAATTCTGGGGGCAAATGGTCCCCCAAACTGCCAGAGAAGAGTGGGATCCACAAATCACACCGGTCCCTTCAGCCTCAGATGGACACCCTCTCATTGCCTGGGAACAGTGAAGCTCAGCATCCCTGTCCTTTACTTCCCCACTGGAATTGTCAATAAAAGGCTTATTGCATTACTGCCTATAAATAAAACCAAAAACCATTCAAGACAGCTCTTCTATTTGTCTCCCAGAAAACATGTGTTCACCAGCTCTTTTCACATCAGTTACTATAACACAGTAAGCTGGTTTTATTCAGCCAAGAGTTTGGATGGAGGTTTATTAGGGTGTAAACTCACACTGTTACTTAATCACCACTCCAGAGTCTGAAGCTTGTGTTCCTGTCCTATCTCAGTATCTTTAAAACCATTTACAATGTATATACAATATATGAATGTCATACCACTAGGAAAGCCTAGCTCAGGTTTAGAGATCAATTTAAAGTGAGAGATGAATGCACCAGAAATTCTACTCTGCTGTTGAAAGCAGGCTGACCTTGAGGCTCGCAATAATGTCCAGAATTAGCTTGTCAACAGCCCAGAGATCCAATCTCAGTTTTCATGGAACTGTTCCCAGAGTAGGTAGATAATGCCCAATCTTCAAAGTAACTATGTCTCAAGTTTATCAAACAAGCAGAAAAAAAAGCGACACACCAAAGGGTCTATTCACTAAACAGTGGCTTACACGAATCGGCCAAGCATGTGAAGATCTATTTTTCTTGCTTGGGTGACAGAAACGTTGCACTACAAAGGGCAAGAATACAACCTGCAAGTTGTCCTGCAAGCATGGACAGAATGAATTATTTCAGCCCAGTCACAAATCTACTTTGAATATCAGAGTTTAGAATTTGATTCAAGTATTAAGTTCAGATCTGATTAACAGAGACCAAGAAAAGCAAAACTTGGGGGGTGTGTGTGGGAAGCTCTAATGAAAAATGTCCACTGTCTCAGCAGCTCAAGAGAAGCAAATTCCCTTAAGCCACTGTAACACATCCTAACACATCTAACACATGAATGAAAAACTGGATGCTTCAGGGTTTATTTAAACAAAATTTAAACCTCTTTGAAAAAACAAAAAAAAACCATCCTAGGCTTGACCCACATGAAACAGGCATAAGGCCTTGTGGTTTGGTGGGTCTGTAATAACAGCATAAAATGTCTAGTTCTCCAATGCAATGATGACCTTCCCTACACTTCATCTGAAGCCTGGATGTATTTGGAGCACAGAAGGAAGAACAATCAACAGGTCAAGTAGGGGTGCTTAAGCCATTCTTAGCATAAAATTAGTATTGGTACTCCTGAAACAAGCAACAAGGACAAACCCTGACTCCTGCAAAAGCTTTTTCTGTCCACAAAGGAACAGATCTTCCAAATCTGAGCGTGAAAACCAGCTTTTCTTAGGTTTGGCAGGTCTACTGATGGTTCATTTTCACAGACTAAGGATTCACACCATGGCTCCAATCATGCCCAAATGGCCTCCACCTTTACTTCATGAAGACAAATTAATAGACCTTTTGAATTTGCCTCACAGTATCAGGCTTGTACTCAGCTGTAATTTACTTTCCAGGTAGATTCTTCTCTGCCAGACTGACAGTTCCAGCACCAGAGGATCCCTCATTATCTTGAGTAAATAATTAGTCTACAGCTTAGTTTCAAGGTAGAAAGTTATTTCCTTTTAAAATACCATCTACCCAAGAATAAATTGCACCTAATTCTCATTCACTCAGGAAGATGCCATCTGGTTTCAAAGCTTCAGAGCAGACATACAGCTGAAGACACGAGCACAGCACATCATGTGCTGCACAAACAGCATTCCCAAGTCCCTCTGATTACAATACCCAGAACACCTACTGCTCAAAACTGTCTTAGGCACTTAGTGTCCTCAAGCATATCATTCCTTGAAGGTGGAAAATAATTCACATTTTAGACTACCTGGACTTTAGTGGCTTTCCACCAGACAGGTGTCTTATCTACCCAGGTTTGATATAAATGTTAAGTGTTGTAAAGTTAAGGGTGTTCAAGTTTTGTTAGGTCTTGACATTCTCAAAACCAAACCAACAAAAAACAAACAAAGAGAAAACATCAGAGGCAGCCATACTTCAATGCATTCCTGAATTTTTTTACTAGAATACATGGGCCAATTTCTGCAAACCATCTTTATGGCCATCTCTTCAAATTACAGACCCCCACGTCAGCTGCAGCAAATGAAAATGCAACTGAGAACAGAGCTGTTTCAAGACCAGCCAAGCTGATACTTCATATAGTCTTTCACAGTGACGAGATCATATTCTACTACCAAGCTAACACTATAATCAAGATAAGTCCCTGTTTTAGAGGGGCTGTGAGTGACACATTCCTTCCCTCTGCCTTAAAGGCACAATCCTGCTTCTACAGCAATCAAGTGTCCAATGCTTTTTCTATAATTTCTTCAGATTTTAGGGAAAAAAATACTTATTTTGTCATTACATATAAAAATAGAAGAGCAAGCTAATTTAATGAATAAAACATCCTTGAACTCCCAGGTCAATTAGTGGAAATTCAGCTGATTTCCACAGTGGCCCACATGCCCCTTTACCCTGAGCTCGCTGCTGCCTCAACGTGCAGGAAAGGCTCTTTGTAGAGCAGTTCCCTCAGTGCCTTCCACAGGGGGCTCTGCTCAGGCAGCCCCTACAGAGATCTCTCACCTCATTTGGGACTGCTCTACCCGGGCTCACCCAGGCACATTGACTTGTCAATGTGCAGACAGGCAAATGTGTTTGTAATTAACAGAGTCCTTAGTTTACTGTATATAAATCAGGAAAAGGGAAAGATACTGCTAAATGAAGACAGCTATCAAAGGAATCACTTTGCTTCCAATTAGGTCCTTAAGGAAAAAGCCTTTTCAGTGACCAGTTTCCGTTGGATCTAACTAGATGCTCTCATTTGTTTTGCAGGGGTCCAAAGATTAGCCCTTCATTAGGGCAACGTTAAGTGAAATGACTAATTTAAAACTCATTCCCCTACTCCATAGATTTTTGTCTTGCTTTTAACTGAGGAGGTTTGCTGGTAGGTCATTTGTCTTCTCTGACAGAGGCTGCTGTTTAGCTCTGATCACTTTTTGAAGTGCACACACATTCAAACCCAAAAGATTTCAAAGAAATTTTATGTCACGGAAACAAGAAAAAATGGCACTCATAATGGTGTTGATATTTCCAAAACATTATCCTGCCACAGTAATTAGCCAGCTATATTCTGCTTGTTACAAATTCCCCTTTATTTTCCTTTTCTTCCTGTCTGTTTTATATTTCAGACATAACACTTATAACTAAGCAATCTCTCAGATCAAACAGACATAGTCAGTATCTGACAAAATAGATAGATTTCCAAAAACATCTCAGGAAGCTCCCTGAAAATTCACATAGGTAGACTTGACACACAATAA
Organism: Xenops minutus; assembly: GCA_035221455.1. Taxonomy (NCBI): domain Eukaryota; kingdom Metazoa; phylum Chordata; class Aves; order Passeriformes; family Furnariidae; genus Xenops; species Xenops minutus. The sequence continues at coordinate 17,738,399 of JAWWEE010000142.1, read as the reverse complement.
ACTTTCCTTTCAAAAAGTATTAAATAAAAGCAATGTGAAATGCAAGTGAAAAACAGTAACTCTCACAATTTGTGGTCCTTAATATAATCTGTTCTCACTTAAGAGAGCTTTTTTTTACTGCAAATCATGAAGAAGATGAAAAAGAAAGCAACTACTTCTACAATCACACACAAAGGAAGAGCAAAGCTACCCTGCCCTAATCAAAGTCTACTACAAGAATTGCTTCCACCCTCTCAGACTTGTCCCATCTCATGGCAACTCCTAATTCTCTTCCTGGCTCAAATGGCTAAAGCCATCCTTCATTAACTCTGCACAGGCCACAGGCACACCCAGGCAGGTAAAAAAAGAACAATCTGGCTCCAGAATGGGCATCACTGCAGTCATCCATGGCAATAATGAACACAGCCAGTGCTATTCACTCATTCTCATCACACAGTCAGGCCCTCCACAGCACACAAACACACATTACTTCTCTGAACTTTGATACTGAGAGGGTCTCCCTTACCCAAAGGAAAGCTGAGCAGAAACACGCTGATGTTGCTTTGCAGCCCTGTGCTATTTGATTAAATCCCCATTTGCTGTGTTCCTTTTGCCACCCCTTTTCTCAAGGCCGTATCTCTCACACAGCTGTTCCACATTGAGGAGGGGAATTCATTTGGAGACTCAGGAAAGCAATAGTTTGGCAATTCCAGCACTGCAAAGGCAAAGCTGAATTGCTTGCCTTTGCAGCACCTGCTGAGGGGACCTTTTACTGCTTTCATAATAAGGAACAGGAGTTTGGCCCCAAGGGGAGGATCTCACTATACACACGCAAAACCCCAGGTTCTGCCTCATTATAGTTATTGGCTTCCCAATTAACTTGCTTCCTGTGAGAGCAGGGAGGAAGGCATTTTGCTCACTGAGATTTCAGGCTCTACAGTTTGTGAAGTTTTTTGCTTTAAGGACTGTGTATGTCCCTAATTGGTCTTTGTCACCAGAAATTCAGAATACTGTTCCTAGGCCAGTTGCTAGACACAGCATCACCCCCACTTTTCCCAGACAGGCAAACTGAGGCACAAGATAGAATATCCTACCATGGTATGCAGAGTGTCCATGATCCAGCTCAGTTCTCAGGACTCAAGAAAGTCACTGTGTGCAATCTGCCTCCACACAGCTTCTCTGATTACCAAGCTATCAGACAACTATCTGTACATGTCTCTAATAAAGGTGTCAGAAATCCTCATTCCTGGAAAGGTTCTCTGTTTGAGAACATATCTGGGATGCCCAGTCCTCTGTGAGTTTAATCTAGATTATTTAAATGTCTTTCTGGTGCATCATTCAGAGTCATCATCCACTGGCAATACCATTTGCAACAATAAAGTATTATATTTATAATTATATTAACAAATATAAAAATGTCTGAAATAAACCTCCTCCTTTAAATAAGCTGTGCAATGCTTCCAGACTACTTAATACAAGCAGCATCTATGATGTAGCACATACCTACAAAGTGTTAAACTGTGCTATTGTAGTAAAACTGTCAGCCTTGATTATTTAAAAGGTGTCTACCTGCAGGCTTTGCTTTCATTCCCTGTTGTTGTTAGTACATCCCACATGTCTGAGCAGACTGGCCAGTGCTCTGTTCGTATTACACTTGGCCCCTGCTCCTGATTTATCAGCCACAGAGACAAAAGCTTGGCTTACCCTTTCTGAACAACAAAGATTTATCCTTGATGGCAACCCTCTGCAGTCATATAAAACTCTCATACGCATTGCTCAACACATGCACACTGATGCCAAGAACACACGTGAGTGTTGCTGCCAAGACAGGGACTACCCATGATAAAAGATGGGGATCGTGCAAGTGTTGCAGTTGATTTTAACATATAATAGAGTTGACATTGCATGAGCCATAGTTTCCAAGCTCACTTGTTCCTCCCTGCCCACCTCTTTTCCTTAGGTTTTTTCAGCTCTGTCTGCAGCCCCCATTTCATTCTCCACATCTGCAACTCCCATTTGAACTCAGGTCTAGCCCACATTCATTCCATGCATCACTGAAAACGGGAATACTATCTAGTCAATCTCTGCACCAGAGTTAAACAATTTATACAGACTTCACACCATGGCAGAAAGAGTGTTTATGCAATCTTGGTGTTTCTATTAAACATTAACATGCATGAAGCAATATGGGCTTATTGTCCCTGATGGACATGGGGGAGTCAAATACTCTCAAATATTCCAGAATTTGTCCTTCCACAACCACTACAATAACTTAAAAGTTTAAAGGGAGCTTTGCCTCACTCAGTAGCTTTTAGCAAGGGTTTTTTAAAGCAAAACATGCTTTAAAATAAATACAGTCTAGATTACCTTTGATGTAAACCTATAGCAGAGATTTATATTGCTTATCTCTATTAATTAGACTAGCCAAAATTTTTAATACCGTTTTGCATGCCTCGGAGAGGCAGAAAGATAAAGATTTAATTTTCTCTGAATGAGCCATGACTAGCTGTGAAATTGCTATAGCAAAACTCTTTGTGGTCGAGCTGTATTTGTTCTGCATAATGAACAGAATGCCAGTGGTTTCCATCTCCATACAGCTCCCCACTCAGGGCACTCCACAGACACAGCTGACTACCTTTGCTAGTTAAAAATGGAGTTACCAGAGGCAAAGAAGATTTAGTGGTCAAAACCCAAGTCTGCGGCAGAGTCAAGAATAGAATTTCAAGCTTCTCAGCTATTCCCAAAGGCCTGTTTTAACCACTACACAGTACAGTGCTGGCAGGGTGCAACCACAGCCCGAGTGCTGCGCCAAAGGGAGAAGCCTCTGTGCTGCAGTGAGCTCCACACGCTGTGCAACACGGCAACATGCACAGTGCCTTCCCATCCCCCACATCTCCGGGGAGCTTTTCCAATGTGTCACAAGAGAATAAATGCCTGAGACATTATCTGCCCATTCCAAGAGTTCAGAGAATGTGTATGACATCATGGGCATGACTCCCCCACTAATCACATTATATGCTGTTTAACTTAACACTGCTAAGCTTTGTCTGATAACACTGTAAATACCATTTTATTGTAAATTAGATTATACAAACCTCCTCAGAGTTTAGGTCAGTTCTTGTGTGAGGTCCTTGCTCCCCCTCCTCTCTGCTACCCCAAACTGAATCTTTTTGGTGTCCAAGCCAGGGCATTTCTACAGAGGGAAGCACAAGAAGAAACAATGGTTAAGCCTTTATTTTTCTAAGTCACCGCTGCAGATTGCAGTGAGTGGACAGAAGACTCCACATATCTGTTCTTTTTTTCTCTCTTCCCTTGGAATAAAATCAATAGGTTTTGATTTTCCCTTGAATCTGGCTGGATTTCATTACAGTCTGCCTGTGAGGTAGCATATACTTGAGATCTATCATTTCTTTCTATCAGGCCTAAACTGAGTTATTCCAGTTGGTAGCACAATGTTCTTCTCCTGGCCTTAAGGTTTCTGATTTGTTTACAAAGAAAGCTGAAGAAGCGTTATGTTTATTTTCATTTTTGTATTTGACTCTGTTTTTTTAGTGAAAGAACCAGACTCCAACTACACTAAACCACAGCCCCATAGCCACTGACACATGGAGGCTTCCCAGTTTCTGAGAATATTTTAATTTTCACGTTTTGACACACTTAATGCTGAGATACCTGAGATGTTTCTCATCTTTTAGAAAACCTCAGCAACAGAATTCCCCAATACATTTAGACAACTCCATGAGAAGATGTTCCTTGTCTTTCTTCCCTAATTTTATCCAGGCCATAAATATCCCATGCTCTTAAAGCAGAGGTTTGAGAACCCCAAACTTCTGAGGTCTCATCTCAGCTATGCTCAGGCCCAGCTCTGGATTTGTGTCCTCACTACAGTCAACAATGGGTCTTAGTGTCAGCCTGGGTACTGCTTCCCATCCACATGAAGAACTCTGGGGCTGGTGATGCTTCAAACAGAGCTCCACTGCCCGTTCCAGCTCTCAATACCGAAAACAATGCTCTGATTTTTCAAGTGGGAACCACATCTCAGGTGGGAGACAGCCCAAGCCTTTGTGCTCTCCCCACCTTCTACACTTAGGACAGATAAATCCTATCAGAATTAACTGAGAAAGAAAACATAAGTGAGGCTCATCCTTCCTCAGCCCAAGAAGCACATGGTGCAGTGGTCTTTCACTAACAGGATCTCTGGACAAAGCAGACTCTGCAGCCAGCTCACACTGTGCTTGCTGCTCAGGGCCCTGCACATCCCCAGGGTAACTTTCTTGCAAGACACGGAATTAAGGAATGCTAGCAGCTCCCAAAGAGGAGTAAACACAATCCAGGTGACCGCTCAGACCAAAGCACAGCTACCACATGTGCCAGCAAGGCACCGGGAACGGCACTGAGGACAGATTCTCATGTCCTTGAGCAAACCACCTGGCTTCTGCATTCCTACGTGCTCCCATCTGGAGAAAGGCAACAGCAACGCTGCACAAACACGGCAAAGGATGCTGGAAAATAAACATTTTGAGATTTCATATGAAATTCAATCTACCAGAACTGTGATTCCTATATACTGCATTTGGGAAAGGGTAATGCTATAGAAACCGGATTCTGTTAACTCATGGTTTCTCAGGACAGATTTTAGTGAAAATTGTGTTATGAAACTCAAGTGGGTCTCCTGAAAAAACCCCACACTTCATCCTGAGGGAGGGTAATGCACTTCTCAGTGGGTGGCAATCAGATGCAAGCAAGACATTGCTCTCCTAACTGCATGCTCTCTAACCTTTGGCCACTTGCAGAACTCATAAAAAATACACCTTTACAGTGCTTCTCATAGTCTGTTCATTCCCCTCTCCACAGAGATATAGTGATGAAGCAGAACGATTTGTAGGGCAGTTGGTTGTTTGATCATGGAATTATCTCACAATTATCATTTCTCTAATCAAGTTTGCAAAGTACGTGGCTGCTGTTTTGAAAACGGGAGACAAATCCTGTATTTTAATTAACTAATTCATTAAAGAACAAACTTAGGAAGGTATAGAGAATTTATACATAGAAAAGAATAATTAGAAAATTGGGTTATTTACATTTTTAAATGTTTCTCCATGATTTCTTATGTTTCTTTATACAAATTAACCCAGTACTATATAAATGGACTTGAGTAATGTTACACACATGAACCATTAGCAGTCAAGCTGAAAAGTCATCCAAAATGCCAAAACTGGAGCCTGTTAGTATGAGTAGGAAAGTGTGTGTGTGGGATTTACTTAATTTTCCCCTTTTCTCTCCCTCTGCTCTTTATATTAGGATGTCCCATCTGATCATCCACTTCTAGAATAACTCTGAGCTTTAGACTTCCTAACTCTACCTCACACCACAATATATTTCAGTTTTATTTGTCCAGCAAGAGCATCAGTGTCACCCCTACAGATACAGAGATACTGAGCCACTTGACTACAGAAAATTACAGACTCTGTTCCATCGTGTCAATCTGTGCCTCAGCCTCAACAGTTCACAGTACCAAGCATTGAGTGAGGCATTTAAAAAATGGTCCCAGGTGACAAGGTGATAGCAAGAAAGCTCAGTGAATCTTTGTATCTATTTGCAATATAGAGACCTACAGCCTTTTTGCAATGAGAATGAATTTAAGGAAGCAGCACAGATGAAAACAGCACAATGATATGAGGATTAACTGATAATCCTACACGTATCACATGGGAAACTGCCAAGCTATTAACTATGGTATGAAATCCAGCTCATAAATGAGCCTTTCTGCCAAAATGAAAGCCACAATAAGTGACATAACTGGTGATCATAACCAAGAGAAAAAGATGTGCAGCATCAGTGATGTTGGGAGCCCCCCACAGACTCGGAATAGGGTCTGTGATGGGACTACTGCTGTTTCATATTCCATAGATGATCTGGAAATGCTGTAGGTAGGTGGCTGATGATGCAAAACCATTCCTAAAAATGAAACCTAAAATTTATTGAGTGGATGTTAAAACAGTAAATTTCAACTCAAAGTTCATGCATAAAAAAGAATGGATAAGGAAAAAGCCATTCTTGCTGTGCTTCAAATCAATCATGAAAGAAATCCTGGAGAAGTGGATCACTCTCCAAAAAAACCAGCACAGTGCCAGCAGTTGGGGGAAACTGTCCTGTTAGGAATTTCTAGAAAAATTAGGACAAAGCAGAAAATGTCATTATTTCTCTGAATAAATCCATAGTATGCCCATCTCTTTGATACTGAGCACAGCTGCAGTATTTGTGGAAATACAAAGCCACAGAAAGGGCTACAGTGTACCAAAGCTGCACAAGAGGTATTGGAAAGCCTTAGCACAAGGAAAACTTAAACAAGCCAGAGCCTTTCAACCTGGAAAACAAGTATAATAACAATTAAGTAACAGACAAGCTGTTACAGCATGGAAAAGGTAAACAGCAATGATTATTTAAAAGTAGTCTTAACAGAAATAATAGGGCACCAACTCAAACTGGCAGGCAGCAAACAGGTTCAAAAGCAAACAAAAGGAAGTTAATTTTCACACAATGCCTAATGATGTTGTGGAACTCATTGCCACGGGATGTTATGGCAGCCAAAAATACAAATGGGGTTTTAACAAAACGATTAGACAATTTTATGGAAAAAGGTCCGTCAAGGAATATCAAAAACAATGATACAGCTGCAGCCTCCAGCTCAGGAAGGTCTCTAAACCAGAAACCACTGGAAGCTGGGAGGGTTTACCAAAGGAAGTATCACTCTATACTTGTCCTGTTTTCCCTACACAAGTTATTAGCCATTATCAAGAGGCAGGATATGGGGCTAGACAGACCTTTGCTTTTTGAGTTTGACCAATACTCACTGATGCAAATACAAACACATACCCTCCATGGTCATGGATAATGCCATAAAAAGCTGCTACACTATAAATGGGCACCCTTAGAAGAATAATATAATAAATGCCAGCATGTTTTATTTGGGTTGGACTAGAACTGGTTCTTGTATTTAATTTGGTATATTCTGAATCTGTGTTTTCCCAATAAGAATTATGGTATTATCTTCCTTTTTATTCCCCAATTACAGCAAAAGAGACAAATCCAGTGGAAAAAACTAGCTCCAAATTTCAGCTGTTAGCCACACAATGACTTACACCCAGGTGACTGAGAGTTTAGCATGAGAAACTCTGGAGAGCTCCTGGAGTAACTGCCTATCAAGTTTGTTGAGGGTGGCCATGCTGCAGAGGTGCTTCGAAACACAGACTAAAATTTCCAGCCCTGCTCTAAGTCTAGGGTAGAATTTGAAGTCATGGCAAGCCTTCAACAACAAACAGTCCTGTAAGACCTTGCTCCTTACAAACTCCAGCATCTTGAACATGCTTTACAACTTGTATGAACTCCTTATCTTCTCCTTCTCCATTAGGGAAAACAGAGAGGGAAGTGACTCACCAAGAACTCGGCACATCACAGCAGCCCTGAGATTCTGAATTGGATAACAAACCTGCTATAACAGATTATACACCACCCTTTTCTTAATTCTTTCTCAAACCATGGCCAAAAAACCCTCCAGCCATTAAAAAGGAAGATGACAATGAAGGCATTTCACCAGGACACCCTTACTGTACCTTCTGTTGTGCCCATTGGTTCAACATCTCAGAAGGAAATGCTGCTGTCTTGGCATCAAATTACAGCATAAACTATAACACAGAGGTACACACAAGATACAAATACTGTATAGAGAAAAGTTCTGCATCAGTCAGTAGCCACATGGCAAGCTGCACTGGTGTGTAGAATTGAGGGGTAGAATTACACAGGTACATGTTCTCTGGTATACTTGGCCAAATGCCAAAGGCCTAACGACTCAGTAGTCCTGTAATTCCAGCCCAAATCCCAAGGAAAAGTGTTACAAGTGAAGATGACTGTATTATGCACCATTTTACCCCGACAAAGAAGCCTCCCCCGTTCCTCATTCAGCATCCAGCTCTCAGAGTTGTATTAGCGTGGATAATTCGTGTCAAGGTTCAGTCCTGTGTTCAGCCATGCCAAGGAAAGGTGTAATATTTTTAGGAAGAAAAAGTACCTGCAATTTTCAAACGAGACAGAACCAAGGCAAAACAAACTACATGAGGGTCAACAAGCTCCACTGGTCCCTTTGCCTGTCAGTGACTTGATCCTGGAAGGACTACAGCTCTCGGTTACAGCAATGCTCTCCAAATGGGAGGTCTCCTGAGTCAGAGCTGAGTCAGAACGGTTCTCTTCCTTCTTGTTAGTCCATACTGGGATTACTAAAACCAGCAGAGCCATGTCTGACACCAAACTAACTAACTGGAAAAGGTGGGTACTTCCTTGTTTGAAAATCACATCATTTATTTAGGCACCTGAAAACCAAGACCCAGGTAAGTAAGCCTGGAGCTTTATCCTTAGACCCTTACCTTCCTTCTGCCACCAGTTCTAAACTTTCCACAAACACATGCTTCTATACATGGACTGAAATTCTGTTGCCTTCCATTAGAAATCCTTCCACAAGGCAGAGCAGTGAGATTCCTCAGGTCAAAGACTCTGGTTTGTTACACACTTGTTAATGCAGTATCCAGCACAAACAGGGTCTAAGGTCTGGAAGAAGTACTACAAAAGATAATAATAATAATAATAATAATAATAATAATAATAATAATAGCTTAAGTAAAACAAATCAAAGACTAAAACAGATAAACCATCCTCTGCTCCTCTTAAGAAAATTCTTTTATTCACCCCCTCACAAAGGAGGTTGTCCTATTTATCTGCCAGGAGAGCTCAGACATTCCTTGCATTTGCAGCACAGATGGTCACCACACCACAAAAGGCAGAAGGGCTCACGGTGGACGTGTCTGGTTTCTGGATTACAGAAACCTGGTCATAGCTGCTGCTCCCTCAGGGCTGCTATGCATCCCAAATCCCAGACAAATACAGAAAGCCATGAATATCCTTTGAACAACATCTCTTAGAGGAAAAGGAGACTGTCCGGGGGAAAAGGAGCTGCACAGTGACCTTGGTTGCGAGTCTTAATTCATTAGCATACATAGATTGTTTTGAGATCTCGAGGTGGAAAGTGCTAAGGAAGCAGAAGTATTGTTTATTAAAGCTCAAGGCTCTGTTGTTTCTTTATCCTCAGATATTCCTCACGTCTGATTTTTCATTCATGGCCATTGCTACTTCAAATTATTTCAGCTGTCTAGATCTTTACCAAATGGAATAGCCCCAGGCAGAGGATATGCAGTATCTAGATTTGCTCATTGCATTTATTTATCTTACTCTTTTCTAATTAATTTACTGATTTGACCCCAGTCCTGCTCTTCCTTTGATTTTATAGTCAGATATCAAATGTGGCTGCTCTCCATGGATAGTAATTACTATGTAAATAAATGCCCTTAATATTTTTACTGCCTCACTAAATGTATGCTTCTACACCGTGAGGGAAGGGGTTTGCAAGGTTCATTTTAGCAAATTGGGTATAAAAATCACTGCTAATTCTTCTAAAAACTGAAAGGTAGAGCAGTTTGATAGTAACCATTTCAGTTCCCAAGGTGGGCAATGCAAGCTGTAATCAAAGAATAAACCTGGGAGAACTGCGTGAAATGAAACAAAGCAGAGCCGAAAGTTAATTTTGTAACGCTGTGTTCTGTGACACAAATTGTATACAAGTTTCTGTGCTGCTTTAAGGAATTACTGAGTGCAGAACTGTGTTTTATGTAATACATGAAAAAAAAAATTGCTAAACACATTTCTGCTTTTGAAGGAGTCACTCTAGCTTTCAGTATTTAAAATACACCCCTTTCTTCCTTAAAAAATACAGGGTACAGTGCTTTTCTCAGCTTAGTAAAAACACAAATAAACCAGAAAATTAAAGGGAAAAATTGAAAAAAAGGAGAAAGCTACCTTTCCACATCCTGTTGTGCCTAAATAGAACATGTTGTACCCGCCTGTGTGATTTCTCAATAAAATGTATTGCGGACACTTCAAAAGCTGACCACAATCAGGAGAGTTAAGTGAGGAATGTCAGCTTGGATGGGGATTGCGCTGCTTTTGTTATACATTAGTTAAGCACGCAGCTTTGTGGGTTTTTCCTTTATCTTGGATTTCACTGTAGTGTAATTGAACTTTGTTACCTCTTTCAGTTTCCTAAGTGTTCCACTAAGTGCTTGTATGGATTTGGGTTTAGGGATGTTATAACAGATCCAGAGGCTATTGAAGTCACTGGCAGAAGCCTCTGCAGGCTTTGGTTAGTCCTTCAGTGAGGAAACTGGTTTTTCCTCTCTTCCTCACACCCCTGGGATCAGCCCTCAGACATGTTCAGAAACAAGGATTCAGACACATGAATTTGCTATGAATCTGGAGGCAAACCTCACACTTGCATCAGCAAACCCAGGCTTTACAGAAAGGCATATTTGATCGTAACGTGATCATTCACATTACATGAATTTTATGCATTAACTTCACAGGATTTACAGGATTATGTCCTTACCAGTAATTCTAGATTTGGGGTATCCCATCACCTGTGTCTGCCCCCTCCCCATCTTGGATCGCTGTCATTTTCACCAAGGCACAACTTATTTCCCACAGTTATCTCATCACACCTGAGTTTTCATATAGATACTGCTGCAATAAAATCACAGTCTTTGCAGTGGGGTGCTTGAACTCCTCAGACAGTGGTATCTCCCTGTAACCACACATGATAAACAGTCAACAAACACACTTCTGTAGATTTTTACTACCTCTGGAACACCCTCTATTTCTACAAAAAACATAGGTTTAGGCTTCATGTGTCAAGTTCCGCATCAAACACACCCCTTTTACAGCCACAGCTCTGAAAGGAAAAACCACCCCAAAGCCCCAGATTTAAACCCCGGATTCCTCCCCCACTGCAGACACAGGCGCGGGTGTTTCAGACAATTTCCCTTCACAAGAGAGCACTGCCCAGACCTGCGGGGCCACTGGAACCCTCGCTCTGGGGTGATGTGGGAGCAGCACCCCGTGTGGGATGGGACCTGCTGGGGGGATACCCAGTGTGGGGTACCCTGCTGAGGGGAGGGATGCACTGGGGGATACCCAGTGTGGGGTACCCTGCTGAGGGGAGGGAGGCACTGGGGGATACCCAGTGTGGGGTACCCTGCTGAGGGGAGGGATGCACTGGGGGATACCCAGTGTGGGGTACCCTGCTGAGGGGAGGGAGGCACTGGGGGATACCCAGTGTGGGGTACCCTGCTGAGGGGAGGGATGCACTGGGGGATACCCAGTGTGGGGTACCCTGCTGA
>JAWWEE010000142.1:17638051-17725209 GCA_035221455.1 Xenops minutus | reverse complement strand
CACCCCCTTTTTTTTTTTTTTTTAAGAGAAAAAAAAAAGCCAAATGGATCAGAGAAGAAGGGGAGGGAAAAAAAAAAAGCGCAATAGCCAAAGGGGATGCCAGTGAGGTGTGGCTTGCATTTAAATATCCAATATGTCAATGTAAGGGGAGTGTGTACGTATATAAAGTGCAGCTCGCACCCGACGGCGGGACAGCGGACCGAGCGATGGGAGGCGCGGGCGGCCGAGCGGGGCCGTGGCGGGGCCGTGGCGGGGCCGGGCGGCCGCGGAGGCGGCTCTGAATGCCCCGGCATGGCCGAGGTGGGCGGCTTCCTCGGCGCGCTGGACCCCGACCTGCACGGCTTCCCCGCCGCGCTGCCCCTCGCAGACTCCCCCGGCTTCCTCACCGAGCGCCTGGGGCAGATCGAGGGGCGGCTGCAGCGGGGCTCGCCCACCGACTTCGCTCACCTCAAGGGCATCCTGCGGCGGCGGCAGCTCTACTGCCGCACCGGCTTCCACCTGGAGATCTTCCCCAACGGCACGGTGCAGGGCACCCGGCAGGACCACAGCCGCTTCGGTAAGGGGCCGCGCCGGGAGCAGGTGCCCCGCTAGCGCTGTTATATGTATTAGATGTAATTATTGTAATATATTACGCCGCTAATGTAAATCATCCCGGGACGGATGTAATTGGCCTCCTAAACAAATGCGCTCACTGCCCAGCAATGCGGGAGTTTTTATTTCCAGTTTCCTACTCTCCCGGCGCTCAGCCTTTCTGCAGGTGCACTAAAGCGTGCCTTAGCAGGGGAGGAAAAAAAGAAAAAGTAATAATTAAATAAATAAATTAAAAAGGATGGTGACCGGGTCTAGCTGCACCTCTGAAGTTAGTGGTGAGGGAGGCAAAAGAAAGAATTCCTCTTTGGAATGTCATGGAAATTCCTGGGTTGGAAAAAGAAATTCCTCGCTTTTATGGTTGTTTCTCTTTTCGCCTCTCCTCCTTTTTTGCCTCCGTTGATATTTGTGAGCTGCTTTCTTTTACTTGCATGAATTCCATTAGAAGAGCATCTCCCCAAAGCGGGCAGGGATCAGATGGCTGGATGGGTGTCAGGAGCTGGGTTTGGGAATGTTGTTGGAAAGGAAAGGGGGAACCTGAAGGGGGAAAAACACTTAGGGGACCTCGGAAAGAAAGGAGAAGATGGAACAATAGGCTGAGCACCGTGGATTTACCTTGTCTCCCGGGATACAGCTGGAAGACTGCAGCGCCTGTATCAGTGGCACACAAGAGCAGGGATCTCTAATGAGACTATATGTAATCTTCAAAAAATGCATCCCAAGCCACAGGCAAAGGAGTACAGTCGGTTTGAGCACAGCTAAGAGAAATTCCCGCTACTCCAGCATCTAGGGCAGGTGTCTGTGTAAGCTATCAACAAGTCCCATGCCAGTGATCTCAGCTATGTTGTCAACAGGTTGCAAGACGTGCTCACAAGACTTTTTATAGTTTTCAAGTGATTTAACTCCTCAGTGAAAGGAATTTTATTTTTTTTTTGCCTTTACTTGTTTGCAACCAGTCCTTTCCGACACTCCAGGAACTGCTGGCGCTGCTATTGTTGGAAGTGTAAGGCAGGTTTTTGGAACAATTGGGGAAGCTTATCTCTGCACCACGCTTTCCATAAACACCAGGTGTGTGCATAGCATGTCCCTGCCTAAATCAACAAGAAAGTCATAACCTGCGGGTCAGAGTCAGGTACTGATTTGCTCGTGGGGCAAGCATTCTTTAATTACCTCCCAAACCCACCCATCTTTTAACCTTCCGTGCTGGGTTTCTGCGTTAAAAGAACTGAAAGCATTTGGTTGGTTTTAGTTCAACCTGCCACGTAGTGTTTCTATTCTACTATCAGTTCTTTTTACAAGTAAAGAGCTGGTTTCAAACAGCAGCATTTGTTTCAGGTCCATTTTTTATACAGATTGAGTAAAACAAGTGTATTTCGAAAGCTGGAAAAATGTGTGAAATGGGCTAAAACTTTTCATGAATTTTGCATATTGAGGCTTAAGTCACACAGTGCATTCGAAACACTCCCTAAGTGTTTTAGCAGTCAGCATCCAGCTCTGTAAACTAGACCAGACTTCAGATATTATAGTTTTCTGCTTCAGGGTTTTCCCAGAGGCAGTGTAAAATAAATAGTTATTTGTTGTAATTGCAAGACAAAGCCCCAAAGGATTAGCCTGGAATCCTTGTATTCAGATAAAGTTGGACTAAGTCTCACTTCAGCAGAGACTCAAAGCAATAAAGTATTGGCACACAGTATTCACCATCTGCGTTCAGTAGCCATGAATATTTAAATTCCAGTGTTACTGGTATGGTTCATATTAGGATGTCATGTATCAATGCATTCCTAAATTTTGCATGCAGCACTCAGAAAGCAGTAACTTATAACAGCCTGAGCAAGTCTGGGGACCCCAAAACTGTGGTGGGGGATGCAGAGCTGGACGATGGGCTCAGGGGAGAAGTTTAAAGCTGCCTTAAATCTTGGGGCATCTGGGGAAATACTTAAAAATCCTGTATAATGGTTCTGTGGATCAAGCCCCGTGGCTGGGATGTGCTCCCTCATATTGTGAGTGGGTAATTAATGTACTCCACGGATGGCTGTGGCAATACAGCTCAGGCATGAGTCCAGCTGCAGGTGAGACGTAGGGTAGAACCAGACTTGGCATCCCTATCTCTTAACTTGGAAGGGATTCAGGAATAGACAGGCAGTATCTGCACCCTCCCATGAACAGCCGTTGCAAAAGCTACCAGATGTCCAAGACATCCACGTCTTCCAGAGGGCAAAATGAAGAGTCAAAGCCCCAGTGACGCAGAACAGAGTCCCAGGGTCCCACAGTGAAGGTTAAAGGGTGGGATTCTTTTGTACCACAGCATTTAGGGATGTGACTGTGGGACACAGGGGAGGTGGCAGTATCATCCACTCACACTGCCTGGGCAGTCACAGGAACTATTCCCTCTCATCTGTCAAGGACTGGAGCCGTCCTAAATCACACCTGTCTTCTGGAATGTGATATTTTATACTTGTAAAAACACAGAGTCATGCAAGAACAATGGAGCACAGCTTATTTTTTTCTATAGGAAGCTTAAACCAAAATGTGGTGAAGCCCTCTGGGATTTTTGGAAGAAAACTCATTCTTACACTAAAGAAGTGCCCAAATTCACTCTCGGAACTGGAAGCTCTGGCAAAGTCATCCCAGAAAGAATAAAGTGTTTTCAAAAATGTATCTGTTCTCACTGCATCTGCTCGAGCCTTCCTCTACAAACAAATAAGGGACAGTCAAAATCTGGGGGGGGTCTGGACTGACATCAGCACCCCTATGATAACCCTTCTCGAAATGGATCCAAGAGAAATTCCGCAGGGAAATCCCTGCTAGGAGGAACTGCTCTTTTTCTGCCTTATTTCTCTTTTACAGAGAGCAGCATTAAACAAGTGAACTCAACGATGCTACTCTTACTGCACTGGAGGAGAGAAAGAGACCTGGAGTTTGCACTGCAGATGAATAAAGGCAGCAAGCAAAGCTCTTCCCGGGTACAAACCTGCTCGTGGATCTGTTACACAGACCCCGTGAGAAGCTGCTGAAACCTCTAGAGAAAGTTTTGTTGCAGTTTTGACATTCAGACTGTAGTGCACCTGTTGCTGAACAGTTGTTGAGGTTTTTAGCTGGAGCTTTGGGTTTGTAGTCATTAATACAACATCTGATGTTTCTGTACTCCAGCTCCTGAATATGGTCATGTAAGAAGAGACAGGTGGAGGGAGCTGAACTGTTCTTTGAGGGATGGTTTAGAGTAAGGCGAGAGTGTGGGGGTCCAGCCACAGCAAAGCCTGGGAGATTATTCAGTGCTTTGGTGGTAAATTAATCCAGTTGATGTCTTAATCAAATCTCTCCAAGTGTTATCTGGAAAGGCTCAAGGAGCAAACAATTAATAATGAAAGTGAGAAAAAAGAGGCAAGTCCTGGGGGAAAGAAAAAAGAAAGGAAAGGGGGGCAAAAAAAGTATGTTCTACCACAAAAACACACCGCTACAATTGGAAAGAGAATTCTTGAGCTGGCCCCAGTGGCCACTCCCTGTGCTGCTGGAGATCAGATGTACGAAGCTGCAATTTTGTCTAGAATTGGAGTGAGTTAAGGACAGGATGGATATCCGCCCACATTTTTTCAGCCTTCACTCTGTCTCCTGACTTTTGTGGGTTTAACTTACGTTCTTAATGCTGCTTCAACACAGTCATCTCCCATGCATGTCTTCAAGTGCCACTCAGAGATTAGAAAAGGGGAATATTACAAGGAACATCGTTAGGAGAGATTGTCATGGGCACACCTTGAAGAAATGTTTTGTAAAACCAGTGAGTATCTGTCCAGCCTGCACCAGACGAGGGGTTCTCACCTTCCTGCTCAGAGAGGAAAGACACTGATGCTGCTCCTGGCTTGGTCCTTACCAGGTCTTTGGAGACCGGGATTCATGTGCCTCGTACAGAGTGTGCTTGTGGGCATACTCAAGAAAAGCTCTTGGTTCCCCTGCCTCAGACATCCCTCAGTTTCTCAATGGAATCAGCAGCGTTTTCCTGCTTCTCAGAGGCGACAGAAGGCAAAAAAACTGGTGCTGAGGCCTGTGATTATACCTGTAGGAAGGTCCACCTACTCTTCTCCAATTATCTGGTATTTTTCACTTGAACATCCACTTGTCTCCAGCCCGGAAAAGATTCCACTGTTCTTGGATATCTCTGTGCTCCTGTATTACTTTTTACACTCTCCCTAGTTGTTGTCCATCTTCCTTCACTCCCTTCTTTTCCAACAGTGGCTGTGGTTCTTTCTGTCCTGCAGATGGTAAAGGAGCACTCAGCAGTTCAGTAACTCCATCACGTGTCAGAACTAAGGGGGAGTGGAGGCAGGAGACCCCCCCTCATCCTCCACTTCTTCCCTCCGTGTTTGGGATTCTTTTCAGCTACAAAACTACAATAACTACTGAGGACTGAGCAGAGAGGAGCCAGGGTCTGGTCTGCCTGCCTGCCTTGGGAAGGCTGCCTTCCCTGCCTGCTTCTGGTGGCTCTGAAGGCAGGATATGCCCTCAGGCTGGGCCATGTAGCTGGGCATATTTCAGCCTGTAAAACATCTGCACTGGTCCATAAAGCATGTTCTGTGTTGTTTGCTTCCCTTTTTATCTCCAGGATTTGCTGCTCTCAAGTCCATACTTCACCTCCCTCAGCAGCAGGGAGAGCTGGATTCGATGCACAAGCCCCAGAGCAGGCAGGGCAGAAGGAGGCCACAAAGTCTGATGGAAGATAGGAAGGCTGGTTCCTGCAGCCAGCTGTGCTGCCAGCACCTGAGTGCAGAGTCTGCACTGGGTGAAGGGGGACAGACGTGTCCACTGCCTGCTCTGCCCTATATTTAGGCAGTGATGCAGCGTTGTCTGAGAGTTACCACATCCATGCCTGGCCGAGCAGGAGCCGTGCCCTGGGCTGAGAGGGAGTGGAGGCCAAGGCTGCTGCTCAGGTCAGCTGGCTCAGGTGGCCACTCGTCACGCGGTGCTGTCAGACCAGGGCAAACTTCTCAGAGGAGCTCTGGGAGGTAACCTGATCACAGTGGCCATGGCTCAGGACTGGATGTTTTGGGAGCTATATTAGGAGACCTGGAACCATGCTAAAGGTTAGAGCAACTTTCTCCTGTCAATGGAGACATCCAGTTGTTAGATGAGATGGGGAAAACCCTCTTCCTTCTACCTCCCAGCTAATTAATGGAGCACTGGACACGGGGAAAGGCTGCCCATGACCTCTAGCTGGGGAGCGTGTGATATTCGGAATAACACAGTCCCACTACTGCCTTCAGGAGGTTTTCCTGGGAAGTTTGAAGGTCCCCACTTGTGATGTTGGGTGGGAGCTGTTTGTTTTCAAGCGTTTCACCACGGGTTCTCCTGTTACAAGTCTTTCCCCATGGAAACAGCTGCTGTCCTCCTTCCTGGCAGTGGGGGTGCAGCAGGCAGACCCTGCTAATGACTTTGCCAGAGCAAATGAGGATGCCCCTCATTATTAAAGTGTCTGACATCATCATCACAGGCTGAAGCCCACGGGTAAAACAGTTCCTCTTGCAGGGCTGGCAATGACGGGGACAGATGCTGCTGGACCGGGAAGAGGCTGGCAGGAAGCTGGGAACAGGCAGCAGGACATGGGGCAGGAGGGGGATTCTGGCAGTAATGGTGACAGGGGGTGATGGAGGAAGGACTGGCAGTGCCGTGACTCTGAAGGCTGCAGAGGAAGATGCATTTCTACCTCTGTGCTTTGAAACTGGATTTTATCCCTGTGGCTTCTGTATACATTTGGGAATGTCAAGTACCCCACTGGAGTGCCAGGATGAAGATGGCCTTCACAAACATTTCTTCTAGTGCTTTTTACTTACTTTTTACTGAACTCATCACTTTAGAACATGTGGAACTATCATCTCAAAACAGAAGACAAAATCACTGTCATGGGTTTCTCTGATTCCTGCTTACGAATCTTTAAGTTACACCCCTGCCTCAGACCTGACCCTCACTGGCTCTGCTCTGTAGGGTAGAGGAAAACTTCTAGCTGCTTCCAATAGAAGCCAGTCTTCCTCTTATAAAAAAAAAACTAATCAGAGAAACCCACGACACACTCCTTTTTGTGAAGAATAAAAACCAACATGGTAAAAGCCTTTTGACATTTCTAGTGGCCAGGCACAAGTTTCTACATCTGTCTTCTTGGTGATAATTAGCAAAAAAGTCCAAAACAACAAAACCTTGCAAAGCTCTTCTCATTAGCAAAGAAAGTCCCTGTTGGCAACTCAAATTCACACTGCTGGGGGAGAAGCCCAGACTGGAAATCAGAACATTGCACACAGGTGGAACTCTAGACTTAAGAACAGTGTTGTTATTTATAAGGAAAACAGGGTCTGTAGGAAGCTTTGCAAAGATTGGAAAAGGCTGGTTTGTGTTTGTTGCTGGAGCGTGATGTTGGGTTTGCCCTCCATGTGATTTGCAGTTCTTTTCTGTTTTAGGGATTCTGGAGTTTATTAGCCTGGCAGTGGGGCTGGTGAGCATCCGTGGGGTGGACTCCGGACTCTACCTCGGCATGAATGAGAGAGGGGAGCTCTATGGGTCGGTAAGTTCAGTGTGTGCTGATCATGCTCTGCGGTTTGGGCTGTTTGTCTCGGGCCTCCAGGGTCCCTGGGCTGCCACAGACCCCACCCTGCCCGTGGGACCACTGCTGATACAACATAAACATGGGATGGGGTGCTACCTGAGGGTTTGGCTTTTGGGAACAGTATGGCCATGGCTGGATAAAGGCAGGGGAACATTTACCATAAAACCAGGAGATGCTTATGTGTTTTCCCAGCCTGAGCAGCACAATGGTTGCATTCTCTGCCCGGTCTGGGCCTGCACCTATCTGCAGATTTTATCCTTGTATTACGACTGTAACCAACAGAAGCTGAAATTTGGGCCTGAGTGTTACTGCAACATTCTCTGCAAGTCCTTTTAGGAGTTGAGGGCTGCTGCTCATAATTTCCTAGAAGTGTCCTTTTCACACAACAATTTTCCCTCTTTTGACAAAAAAACCCAAGTGTAAATTCCTTAAGTGTTATGACTTGCAGTCAAAAGGCCAGGTTTTAACAGCTGAGCAGAGATTCTTCCTGCAGGTTAATTTAACTCAATTCCCAATTACTCAGCTCAGTTCAATATAAGATCGTTATTTCTAGTTAGCTAGAAGCATCACTTCTATTTTGAAAACTTAATTGCACTCTAGAGAGCCATTCTAAGTTTCTTTTCCTGTAGCTGCTGCACTTCATTGATGCTTTTTCTTCAGGTGCCCCAAGGCCTTGAATTCAACCCATCATCTCTGTGTGATTTTTGAAAATGTCTCTTCCTAGGTCCTAGCACTGCCCTGGGTGAGGATACTGATTTTTAAGGGTAGATCACAGTAAATGTAAACTAAAATAAAATAAACCAGCCAAGGCAGAAGTCACATACTTTCCCTCACCAAATCAGATCAATTTCATAGTGAAAAACTCTAAACTCATGTAGTCTGTGTACAGAGAAGCCTTCAGAAAACCTTTGCTTAGCAAACAGTAAGTCACAAATTTCCATCATCTTTCCTTCCCCCATTCCCACCTGAGACTGCCACAGACCCTTTCAATTGCTGATACTTATATAAGGTATTTTTCCACAGAGATTGTGGACTCCCCATCCCTGGAAGTGTCCAAGGCCAGGCTAGACAGGGCTTGGAGCAACCTGGGCTAGTGGAAGGTGTCCCTACCCATGGCAGGGGGTGGAACAAGAGACTCTTTAAGGTCTCTTTCAACCCAAACCATTTCATGATTCTCTGATAATCAAATACCAGCACGCACTGATATCTCTTCCCACCTCATTTCTGTAATAGCATCTACCCTAAACAGACATTAAATGCAGAGACAGTGGTTAAACTACAAATTATTTGTTAAATTACAAATTGATTAAATTACAAATGACAGATGAAAATCACCAGGATTCCATAAAACACAAAAAAACCTGCAGCACACTTCAGAAAGCAGGGCTGGGTCAACACCTCTCAAACCCCAAGGCTGCTCAGCAGCTCCTGGAATCACAGTTTTCACTTGTGATGCTGGAAAGGAGGACATGAGGTCCCTCTTTGCCTTCAAACCCTGCAGCTCTGTTTGTGAATCGAGTTTCATGATGGGTTAATTAAATTCTAGAGCCTGTATTCATGTTACAACACACAAACAAAAATAGGATAACATTTTACAGCACTGAATCTGGAAACAGAATTGACCTGAAGACATAATCTTGGGAACTGTCCCTGCCCATGGCAGGGGGTTGGAATGAGATGATCTTTAAGGTCCCTTCCAACCCAAACCATTCTGGGATCCTGTGCACCAGGCAGCACCCTGAGTGGACACTGCAGGGACACAGTCAAACTGCTGCTCCAAACTGTGCCGGAGTCACGAGCCAGGTCCCCAAATAACCCTGGAGTTTTAAAATCTGGGACACGTGGGTTGTACAATGATGGCTTTTCGAACTCGAAAGCCACTACAGTATTCTTAATTAAAGGTCCATAAAACAGCCTGACAACAGCATTAGCATTACAATGGTATTTTGGGACATCACAGTACAGCGGTATTTTTAAATTTTCAGCAAGTTTATTATTTCCCTCTCTGCCAATTTTGCCTGATCCGTGTGTTGATCCAGCCAGAGCCAGCCATCCCTGCAGTGACACGTGGAGTCCCCTCGGGACACACAGCCTGTCCCTGTCAACCTCGTGCCAACATTTCTGCAGAGCTTCCCAATGCTCTCCGAAATGCCACTAATAGTCGGGGCAGCAGAAGGCACGGGCAGCACCTTGCATGCTGCCTGTGTGGTGTCAGGTTCAGTGGGGACATCCCAGGGCTTGGAAAGGAATAAATCACACCTTGCACAGTCGCCCTGGCCTCGCCAAACATTTTCCACAAACACTGTACTCCAAAGTGCCCAGCGAAGCTTGGGTGAATGGGGGCAAAGCAGCAGCACACGAGTTCAGCCAGTCCTCGGGTTGCAACATATTCCAAATAGATGGCAGCTATGGGGAGGGGAAAAACCAGTCTGTATTTATTGACAGATCTGGGAAGAGAAGCCCATGGTTCCTGGATCTCAAATGGCCAGGACTGTGGCCTAGGGCTTTTGGAGGGCTCACAACTCACCTCAGAGTTTATTTAATCAGCAGCAAAACATTGAAAACAGGTTCTGAGCACAGGTGAGCTCCTGGATCATATTACAAAACATCTACTGCAGGCAGTAACATTTACTGAGCACTCCGTGTGCCACTGATAGGACACATTCCCTGCCCAGATAGTTTACAGCGTAGTACAGTGTGTGTAATATCATAGCACCTTCCATTTGCAGACTGCCCTTCATCCAAAAGGGCTCCCATACCCCCCTGGCAGTGTCCCTGTTGGATGGGACGGGATGCCTGGTCCCTCTGCGATCTCTGGCAAAGCCACCCCCATGTCCTTGTGGGGCAGGGGACACAGACCTGCTTCCCACTGCAGCTGGGCACATCCCTGTAGCTGGCAGGTGGAGACGGGAGGGAGGGAAGGAGCACAGGGCACAAACTAGAAAGCCCTTGTCAAACAGCTGCTGCTGCCAGGGCTGGGGGGAAAGGCTGGTTGTGGCTGTGGTGACATCGGTGTCATCCGAGCCCCCATCCCAGCCTGGGACTGGCACATCTCCCATTGCCACCCTACGTCTGCCCTGGGGTCTGGTGTCCTCGGGGCTCTGCTTCCCACCCCTCTGGGTCTTGTTACAGCCTCCCAGCAGAGCTCACCAGCCCACCAGGAGATGAAACACCCAGGAATGCTTTCATTCCTATTTGCACCGTATGGACCCTGACCTTCCACAGCAGTGCTTGCTCCTGTTTTCCTGGTTAGGCCCCTCAGTTATGCTGCCTGCTGCTTTCTCACCCATGAGGAGGTTTTTGGGATGTGTGGTAGGTTGGAAGGGGCTGCTGCAGGGGGAGGTGGCAGCCCCTGCACAGGACGTGTCTCTGCCTGGCAGCACGGCCACCCCAGCAAGCTCCAAACTCCCACCCCAGCACAGGGACCTGCCTGGCAGGTTTAGAGCTTTGATGTGGCCCTATTTGATTTATTTATGGGCACCTTGACAAAACACACACGCTCCTTCTCTTCCTCCTTTTGTCTCCTTTCTCCTCCAACTCCAGTGGTCTCTGGGTCCCAGCTGGTGCCCCTTTCCAGTTCTCACTCAGGGGAAGCATCCCCAGCAGCACGGTCCCCATCCTCAGGGGAGCCAGGAGGAGGCAGCTGGGAAAATTACAGAAAAATAAAGTGAGGAAGCGGGAAAACTTTTTTGTCTCTTAAATTTCTGACACGAGTGTCTCTTTGTTCCCCTCCCGCCGCCGCCCCCGCAGAAGAAGCTCACCCGGGAGTGTGTTTTCCGCGAGCAGTTCGAGGAGAACTGGTACAACACGTACGCCTCGACGCTGTACAAGCACCCCGACTCGGAGCGGCACTTCTACGTGGCCCTCAACAAGGACGGCTCCCCCCGCGAGGGCTACAGGACTAAGAGACACCAGAAATTCACCCATTTTTTACCCCGGCCTGTGGACCCTGCCAAAATCCCTGCCATGTACAGAGACCTCTTCCACTACAGGTGATGGTTTCTGCAGCCGCCCCGTCAGTGTACATACTTGGCCTCCCAAGCTTTCTCCCAGAGCACTCCACTAAGAGTCATTCCATCATTCCTGTAAGCGTAGATGACCTAGGGAAGCACTTACATTGAATTCAGACACTGCTGTTCCTCCTTGTTTCCAGCGTATATCGAACCTGGGTTATTTATGGGGCGGGGTAGGGGAAGGGAGGGAACCCTACATTTAATCTTTCATTTGCATTCACTTTCTTTACCCGGTTGCTACACGAGAGGCTGAATATTCAATGTTATGGTTGCTTAAAGGAACAAGCAGGTGAGCAAACCTGATCGCCGGGGGGAGGGGAAGCAACAAAACCCCAAACCAACCTAAAAATGAAGAGAAGGAAAGAAACCAAAAAATCACAGAACTGCTGCAGACGCTGCTGCTGAGCTGGGATAGTTCCCTGCTAAGGAAGAGCCTTGTAAGTGGTGCCCTGCTTAAGCAGCCCGGGGAGTTTGCTACATGGATGATGCTCCATGGACTGGTCCTGATGTGTAGAGTTCTTCCTGCTGTTGGGGTCGGCACGGGGCAAGGAACATTATTCAAATATAAGCATGGATACTGTGCATAAGGACAAAACTATTTATAAAATGTATATGATATTTATTTTATATATTTATTTATTTCAAAATAATTTTATTTTTAATGAGAGATGCTATGACCGGATTTTCATCAGGAAGAATAAGGTCCTACTGAAACAGGGGGAAAAAAAGAGTTTTAAGAGCTTATTGGCAATAAAATTGTCTTTATATTGTAGATTTCTTGCTAGCCCTTTTTTTTGGCTCTTTTCAACAATTAACCCAGTATTTCCCCTTTGATATGAACACTAAAACCGCCTCTAAAAGGGCTTTGGTTGGTAAAGATCAATCACCAAGCCTGCAGAAGGATGACATCAAATTCCAGGAGCCTGGGAAGCGCCGGGCAGGAGTTGTGGGCCCCTGAGTCACCTCGGGGCGTGACCGTGGATTTACTGTCCTGTTCACAACCAGGAGGAGAAACATTTGGAGCATCTGCTGCATTTTGGATGGACCCGCCCTTGCCACAATGAAAGCACCACACCTCTCGGGGGACTCATCTGAAGCACCACGGAAAAGCTGGGAAGAAGAAGAAGCAGAAAGCAACAACAGCAATTTTAAACCCCCTCATTTTTAAGCAATTCCTGTGGACGAGGATCATCCCTGCAGGCAGCACCTGGATGTTCAAGGCTGTGTGGCATTTTCCTCTGCAGACAGTGCAGGTCACACAGTCCCACGGCCTTTGCTCTGCCCCCAGCTGGGCTTGGCCACAAGAGCTGCAGCCCTTTTGGGTCTGGCCAGGCTGGGGGCTTCCAGTGGGCCCTGGGTGACACCTGTGCCCTCGGTGACACCTGTGCCACCCGTCTGCCATGGAACTGAGGGCAGTGATCCAGGAATGATCCCTGGTTGTGTTCTGTCCCCGCTGATCAGCAGAGGGATTTCTGCACAAGGTGGGAGCAGTTGCAGTCACTTGGCAGCGTGGAGGAGCTGGAGTCAAACGGGCTCTCAAAGTGGGGGTTGAGTGGAAGGTGCAAAAATCTGAACAAAACCGGCTGCGGTGGCTTTGGGTGGGGGTTTTGCTCATCACCACTGCCTGGTTCATAGGATCATTTCTCAACCTCCTCCTCACAGAACAGTCAAGGTAAAACCTCAGCTCCTTCAGCTTCAGTCTGTGAAGTCCCAGGACAATTTCACTGACCTAGGGATGATCCACACCAGGTTCTTCATGAGCTGCACCACTACGGGGAGTGGCAGCAGGTGCCCAGCTCTCCTCCCAGCTGTCTCTTGCCCTCTCTGCCACCTCCCGTGTCCCTTCACTGTCCCAGCAGGTCCAGCAGCCACCAGACAACGGGCTGGGGATGGCAGTGAGGAGATTATGGGAGCTTTACCTTCAATGATCCAGACATGAAGGAATTTAATCCCATGTTTGAAATAAAAAGTGTTTATTTAACTTCTTCCTCTGAGTCACTGCTGAAACATCTCATCCCCAGCCACCATGCCGGGAGCACGGTCGCTCACCAGACACGTCCTCAGGTGCACTTTTGACCTCTCCCTGCGTGAAGGGAAATCCCTCTGCCCCCCAGGACGGTCCTGCCTCCCTCCAACCAGGGCTTGCCATTGCACTTGAAGATAAATCCCATGGTTAGGATCCTGCTCCTTTTCAAAATGAAGGTCAAGACCTGATCTCAGCAATGCCAAGTACATTTTTCACCACCTCAGAGGGGAGATGATGTGGCCTCTGGGTGCAGTGTTGGACTGGCTCATCTGATACCCAACTCCTGCCACAACGGAGGTGCCAGGGATGCTGTAAAGAGCCTTTTTGACATCTGGGTTCAAAAGACTGATACTTACAAAAAGCAAAAGCCACAAAGAATTTACAGGAAACTCCTCGGTAAAGGTTGGTGTCATCTCCCATGTGGGACATCTCTTAAATGGGGAATTCAGCATTGCTAAATCCCACCCAAATGGTTCTTTCCCAGGAATTTACTGGGTTTGGTCCTGGTGTGAGTGACGTGGCTGAGCTGGCACCGCAGAGTGAACGACCACAGGCTGGGTGTGTTTGGAGTGCTGTGGGAGCAGCCAGTGATGCTTGGGGGGTTCATGCGGACACGCTCCCCTCCCTGTCCCATCCCATCCCTGCAGAGGGTGGGCTGTTCTCCTGCCTGGGGACACTGACTGCCCTTTGGAGGTGCTCCCAGGCTGGCACATGGATCCTGCAGCACACCGAGCCTTGGCCGAGGGGCCTCTGCTCCTGAATCGGCAAAAGGAAACGTTAGTGCTTGTTTGGGATCTCTGATTCTCTGGTTTCCATGCGATTCAAAGTCACAACAGCCAGCTGGAAAACTTCTCCCAAAGGGATGGCAAAGGCTGGTGCAGGTCCCCAGAAACCCCACGGTGCCCCCGCCCCCTGTGCTGTTCTACACACAAAGGCTGCAGGTCTGGAAACGCCACAGCAAAGGGGACAAAAGGCATCGCTTCCAACCCTTCTCCTTCCACCCGAGAGGGGTGGGCACGCTGTGTGGAAAACATTATCCCAGGACAGCTGCACGGAGCAGGAGAGAGGCTGGCACAAAGAGGTGGGAAAGTGCTGGAGTCTCGCTGTGGAGGGAGCAGAAACGGGGGGGAAGCCCTGCCTGAGGCCAGCGTGGAGCCAAGCACAGCAACAGGGCCCATCTGCCCAGCTTTGGCACAGGGAGGGATACGGACACAGCCCCACAAGTGGCAACACACACACCCCCTCAGGGAGCTCTCCTGGGTGGGATGTGTGGCTCAGGGCTCCTTTCTCCAAGGAGGAAAAGCAGAGGAAGCCCCAAAGACTTACCTGCTGTGGAAGGAGCAATGGAGAGCCCAAAACTGCAGAAGTAATCCAGAAACTCAGTGCTGGAAGGCAGGGAAGGTGTCCTTCCAGGTGCTGTCCCATGTGGCTGTACATCCAGAGAGATGCACCACAGCTGCTGGACCAGGGCTGAGATGTTCCTGAAAGAACATTTGGGGATGGAGCATTCCTGAAGGAGGGCTGAAGTTCCTGTTGATGAAGAGAAGGGACATCTGCACCCCTTGGGATAGCATTTGTTATTATTTTTTTCCCAAAGCAAGTAACAGTTGTAGAGCTCTTAAATTCTTGTCATGGAAAATACCACAGGTGGCATCTGGTACCTGTGCTGGGTTTGAGCAGGACCCTGCAAAGCCAAATCCACCGAGCAGTCTGGGGCTCTTCCCTCCCTGTACCAGGAGGGATTTGGCACCACAATGCCCGTGAGTGAGTGGGGCAGACCATCCCCTGCCCTGCTGCTCCTGGGCACCAGCGAGACCCCCGAAATGGGCAATACCCTTTGTGCAACTGAACCAGAGAAGCAGCTGCTGTCCCTGGAGCAGGCTCTGATCAGCACCCCAGGTCCCAGTTACTGTCTCACGCTCCACCTCAAGCAGTTCTCATGCACACCAGTCATTGCCCCCAAACCAGGGTGGCGTTTGAGATCAGCCCTTGGCAGTGGCCAAGGAATCTGAGTTTGGAATCTGAGGGGTGACTGCACCTTCCCCGAGCCCCCGTCCTTTTCCAAGGCAGCGTCCCCACCTCAGGCCACAGCCCCTTCCCAACACCCCCCTCCCATCACCCCCAAGCCACCTCATCCCTGGGGAAGCAGGAGCTGTGACTGGATGCAAACCAGCCTTTCCCTGTGGCCGCAGGCACAGCAGTCACAGAGGGTCACACCCAGGGTGAGCCACCCATCCCACCTGCACAGACCAGGAGCTTCTCCAGACCCTCCGCAGCAACACAGCTCTCCCTGACAGGCTGGGATTGGATCCTGCAGGTGCCACATCTCCAGGGTGTGTCCTACAGCACAGAGGGTACAAGGGGGTTGTTATTCACCACCTGAGCAGGTCTGGGAGGTTCAGCTGTCATGGGGTTACATGGCTGGTGCTGCAACACCGCCCTTTTTCCATCCTCCTCCAGCTGGGAATGTTTAGGGCATTTGGCTTTCCATAAACATTGAAAATTTATCCAACTTCAAAACTATTTTTTGCTTGAACTGATGAATTCAAATTTTATTTTCTGTGTGCAGAGTGGTTCTGCTTTTAAGCTGAAGACAACACCCACTCAGGGTGGGCACTCAGCACGTGACACAACACGGTGCTGACCGGTGTTGGAGCAGCTCCCTGGCCTGTTCTGGACCGGGAGCTCCCCCAGGACACTCCCCAGCCTGACAGGGACAGCCAACATCCAGCCCCCCTCCAGCAGCGCTGAGCCAAGCTGGAAGTCACAGGGCAGAGCCCACAGTGACCCTGAGCCACACAAAAACCCTCCAAGCCCAGGGAACAGGCGTGGGGCAGATTTAAAACATAATCATCACACCATTCTTTTGCAGAGGAAAGGGTTTTTTTCCCCAACAGATGGGATTTAATAACTAAGGCGGGGAGAAGTACAATTTATGAGGTTAAAATATGGCAGTAGGATATTCTGATTTGACTAAGCAGAACTGCACCTTACTCGACCATCTCACTGCTGGGTGATAACTCACTTCTTCAGAGACTGGCAGAAGCTGCTGTTAATTAATACAATTTGACAATCTGGACCCAAACTGCTTTCCCTAAATGAAATCAATGCCTACCTCTGTTGCTGTAGAAAAAAGTCAGAGCTTAAACTCACAGCACAGATGTCCAAAGACACATCCTCAGGCTGAATCCCTCGGAGTTAACACTGGGTTGTGAATGTAGCACAAGGCACGTTGATGTATTTTGGTCACTTTATTAAATGAGATATTAAATAGTTTAAGTTTCAACTACTAAAACAGCACTTTGAATGGTGAAAACACAGATAGTATATCGTCATACTTGAATGCTTCTTCTCTTTAAAAACACATTTCCAGTCCTTATATATATTACAAAACAGCCTTATAGGAAGAGGGGACACCTTTTCTATAGTACTTAAGATATTTAATACAGAACTGAAAAGCCATCTAATAGAAACAAAGGCAAGTCTTCACAGCTGTATGATTTCAGCAGCCAAAGCTGGTTGATGGACTGAAACATTACTATACAACTGGGACAAAACATATACAATATCACGATACTAAGCAAAAACGCTTTACATCCAAAGGAATAAACAGGTTACAAAATGTGGATAATTTAGCAGGCAAAACTGTATTACAAGCAACATTTTTATTCGTCATCTTAAGCCATTTTATCTAGTTAAAACATCTAAAACAAATATAAAAATGAGCCTTTTATTATCTTACTGATGTATGTTCTGTCTTTAAGTACTGGTTAAAGCCTAATGTTATACTCAAAGCACATTGTTATGCAGCTAAAATGTCGAGTGAGAAACATGTATGCAAAGTGGTCCAGGTTTAATTTCAATGCTTGTCTCAGATTCCTTCTTATGCATTAGTCTTCTGTTATCCATGGGTTTGTCCAGAATGAAATAAAATGTGCCTTTCAATGTTGCCTAAAACTTCTACATTTAAGTCTTTGAGTTACTGTAAAACTCCATTTAACATTCCCAGGTTTGGTAGAAAGTACTTCTCTTATTCACAACACGGAGGAATCTCGGTGAGAGTTGCCCAGAGTACATTTGCCTTCAAACGTTTGTCTCAAAGCCTCTCGGTTTGGTTCTTCCAGTGCAGACACGGCTCTTTTTGCTCCCTCCCCCCAGATCAGAGTTAACTGTAGAGTTGGCAAAGCACAAGAACACACTGAGGGGCTTTTGTAGTATCTTGTAATCAAAGAGTCCAAGACAGCAACTTGTCAGCTGGGTTTGCACCAGACCAACCAACCTCTGTTCACGTCACACTCCACGTGTCAATCACAGACCGAAACACCGGGTAGGAGCTGCATATTGAGATGCAAAACCCACTTGTCCATTCAGGGCAAGAACTCAAACTCCTGTAAGAAACTTCCCCAAAACCCAAACAAGTTCAG
Source organism: Xenops minutus (assembly GCA_035221455.1). Classification (NCBI taxonomy): domain Eukaryota; kingdom Metazoa; phylum Chordata; class Aves; order Passeriformes; family Furnariidae; genus Xenops; species Xenops minutus. Next base: position 17,707,572 of record JAWWEE010000142.1, on the reverse strand, counting down.
TTCATGGCAGCAAGTCAGAAGAGTCCAGCACTGCCTGGAGCCGACGCCTCCATCCACCATCTCCGGATCCTCTGTCGTCCAGACACCATTGCCTCAATGTTCCTGCCACTGACTTTCACCCCCAGATTATCGACCTTTTTTTTAGGAGGAGGAGGTAAGAAGCAACCAAACTCTAGTCAAAGAAATACTATTTGCATTTAATTAGATCCTCACAAGCACAAGTGTGGGTAAAGAGTGTTAATGATACAGAAGAAGCCAGAAATTTATCTCTGGCCTACATTAAAAAAAAGAAAACCAAAACAGAACCAAAAAACCCAAGCTCCTTGTGTCCAAATTCGTGTTTTCACACAAACAAAGGGAAGGGGAGGAGTGCATAACCAAAGCTCTGTGAATAAAGTTCTTTCAAGGTTCTGGCAGCTCTGGAAGTTGCTGCAGCACTTTGTCTATTGATTTTCAATTGGCAGTGGTTCTGCCACCTTAGAGGGGTTTCTCCAACAGGGCTTGCCCGTGGCCACCACCACTGTTGTGACCCCAAAACACAGGAACTGGATGTCGATGGCCTGTCTCCCATTGCCGGCAATGGGGAGAGACAGTAGCACCAGCACTAAGATGTTACCAGAAATGTGCTTTGTGTTGGACTCTGCATCAAGGAAATGAGTGTGTGAAGGAAAAATATCTCCCACTCTAAGATCATCAGCTGCTATTCCATCACCTGGAACTGAAAATAAGAAATGGCAGAAGACCAGGGAAGGCCAGCCCTTCCCCAGGCATGTTTAAGGCTGGATGCACAGTGTCTCTGTGACTCTCAAGGTTCAGAGCAGTAGTAACTACGAATATTGCACTCAATTCTGTTTCACAGAGTATTTTCAGTTCCCGTTTCATTCAGCACAGATGATCTATACGAGTCCAGACCTCAGTCAGAAGGAAACTGGACTGTTTCTGTTTTAACATTCCCACTAATAGAAAGAAATGGGTAAGCAGAAAAGTATTCCATAATTTGAGGAATCAACTCTAATCAAGAACTCAGCTGTTTACAACTCACATATGTCAGACTGAACATACAGACCTGCAGTCCTTCCTAAGCTTCCCAAAGCTTCGCAGCCATGAAAAGCAAGCATAGGAGTTTAGACAGGAAACCTGTGGAGATGCTACTGTAACGGGAGGACTTGTTTTCACTGAAAACAACTTGTTATCTCCTGTACTCAACATATGTAAGAAGATTCTAGGCAACATCACTGACAACAGGGAAAACATCATGTCCTATTTAAACAAAGCTGAAACACTATTATGGAACATGGCATTTAAGGGGAGCAACCAAACTATTCCTTTTTTTTTTTTTCTTTTTTTTTTTACAGTTGAGTTCTGTTAGGCCATTGATTCCTAAAAAAATAAAAAGTTCTTTCTCTGATTTTAACAATCCTTTAGGCTTTTAGTGCAAAATCACATTGATTTCCCTTGGGAAGGCCCTGGATTTTTGCCTCTCATTGGGGGTGGTGCTCGTTGTAAGGGTGGTGGCTGCATCCCACCAGACACTGACTGATACATTCCTCTCACATCTATCGACTGGAAGCCAGGAGGATTCATGATTAAATTTGGAGGCTTTGGCATTATGAGGTGGCCCATGGCTGCTTGCTGGTAAGACATCTGCTGCTGCTGCTGCTGGTTGTACTGCTGCTGGAGCCGCCTGTTCATCAGGATCCTCTGGACACAACTGATTAACTGTGGAGGGAAAGCAGAGTTGGGTAAGTGCACGACCCTCTCAGTGCTCCAAGTATCAGGTTCAGAGTTAAAATCAATTTGTTAGGGACAGCATGGATGGGGGAAAAAGCCCCATTGTTATCACCATCCCTAATGTGATGGCATTCACAAGCTCATTACTGGAGAAACCATTTAGTAACACTATTTAGGGCTCAGTTCTCCCATGACTTGGCTATTGTATTGCAGGCAGCATTTAGGGGAGTTGCCATGACAACATGAACTACACTGAAATTATTCCCAGGTATAAGTTACAACATCATTTGTCAGGTACTATTTATCTTCCCTTTGAAAGTCCCACATGTGGACTGTCACTGTTTGTTTGCCTGAGAGAAAACTCTTCCCACTGACATCATCTGGGCCACTTTCAGATTCTGCAAAGTAATTTTAAGCTAAAACAACATTACCAACACTTTCTAAGATGTGTTTCGTAAGTGGCTGTCTGAGCTCTGGGAATCAGATTTCTCTTTAAGCCTCATGACCTTCCAGCAAACCAACTCCAGCTCAAAAACCTGTTGAGTATTGTTTTCTATGAACCTCTCCCGGAGCCTCCCTCGCCGAGGCCGAGCAGAGCCCTCCAGCACAGCCCTGTCCCGCTGCAACACCTCCTGGGAGTGATGCTTCTGCACCCAACCACGGCCCTGGAGCTGCTGGATGAACACCCACAACACCCCCATTCAAACCTGGGCGGCAGACACAGAAAAGGAACACATTTTACCATCTGCTGTTTCCCAAGGACATCGTTGTAAATGGCTTCTCGGCGCTTCATGTCCAGCTCCTGGCTCGCCTGCCTGTTCAGTGCCAGGGCCTGCACTTGGCTCTCTGTGAGGGTCATGTTTTCTTTCCACTGAAAAGCAAAGAAAACCAAAACCTTCTTGGCACTGGTGGTTTTAACAAAAGCCTGATGGTAACTGAAGTCTTGCACCACGGTCAGAGCTGCATCAAGAGTTAAACAAGCCCAACTGCCAGTCAGGGCAAAGCTGTACTGCACCAGAATCAGGACTATGAGTTATCAGTTCTTCCAACTGCTAATTAAGGTAATACACCCACAGGTTACTGGGAACAAGTGAGAAACGTGGCAGTCCCCAAGACAAAATAAATACTTGCCCATAATTGTTATTCTCATTTATAGAAAATCAGCATTCTCAGAATGGATCTAAACTGCTAGTCCTCTATGGCTCTCTGTCATCCAGACACCACTAAGGCTTACTGCAAGCTGCAGGGATAAAGGTCAATGCAAACTGGAAATTATATTAATCAACAGTGCAATTAATTAGCTGAATGACCACATGCAGCAGCAACATTTTTGTCTGATAACACTCAATGTTTTCCACTCCTGATCTAAAGCCAGGGTTAACTATACCACTTACTATGCTTGAAATGATGTCTTCAAGGGGCTGAATTCTTGCTGCAGCTACACTGTTGGTTGCTTCCACAACCTTCTCTCTTCCTTGATTAATAAGGTCCTGAGAAAACACCAGAAATTCAACTATAAAGCACAAAGAACACATTTCTTTGCCAACATTTCCTAAGTTCTTCATCTTTGTCCTGTACATACCTAGACTTCAATTACTTTTTTCTTTCAATGCGCACAAGTCAGTGAGTCTAAGCTTCCACAGACTGACCTCCAGCACAGAGCAGCTGAGCAGCACAGACAGATCTGGCAATTTCTAGACAGTATTTATAAAAAGCTCTTTTAGTCCCCAGCACAGGAGTGCTGCACTGCTCCCCAGGGACAGTGTCTGCCATACAGCCTTGATGGTACAGTTTCAAACGTGGCAATTCATGTCCGCAAAGAATGCAGGTGATGTTCCAGAATCCTGCCAGACTCCCCAGGTCTATGTGCATGCAAGTTAGACTTCAATATAGCTACACACACACACACAAAACAATGTTAAAAATAGGCTACAATTACATAAAGGTGGAGATACTTAAGCCTGACATTATGCCTAATTTGTGACAGAAAACCCCTGCACACCTACAGCAACCCAGACACGTTGTGCTACTTACCTCCAGCTGCTGGTTACTCATTGCTGACAGAGCACCCAAATTGTAAGGAATATATGTTTGAGAGTTGAAATTTGTGGGAATCACGTTGGTCCCAGCTGGCATGTTGAAACGCATAGTCATGCCCTTAAAAACACAAAATGCACTTATAATTTAGTAACTCTGATAATTCGTGACCTTCTTCAACCACCACACACAGAGAAATCAGTGTCAACTGCTGGAACATCCCAAACAATGGACACAGAACCCTAATCACCAGGTCTTGGAAAGAGGGGAGAGAGAACATCATCCCTGGGGGGCACCAACACCACAGAATTCCACATCTAATGTTGTAAGTTTGCTGATTTCTGTCGTATTATGCTCATGCTTAAATACTGTTCTAGGTGTTGTTAGTGTGGATACTACACAGACCTCCTTGCAGGGACAACACCTTCAGATGGTAAAAGAGGTATTACACAGCACACCAGCTGAGGTTTATCATAAACCAGAAAAAAGATGTGTGTGTAAATGTTACCGTCATTTAAAAGTTATTAAGAAACTACACAGAAAGGACCAGCATTGAAAGAGCAAAAAAGACATGTTATGTCCTTTTTTGGTATGCTCAAGACTGCTTTATATATTCATTTCTTGGCCTTTAAGAAAATTTTATTTCCCCAAGACAAACTGAAGTTGGTAATTGGTACTCTAAGCCTGGAAAGGTTATTTTTGTAGACATAAAGCTGATTAGACAGCTTTACCTTCTTCTCTGCTTCATATTCTGCCCAGGCTGCCTTCCTTTCTTCTTCAGTGAGTTCCTCTTCCTCCTTATGGTCCAGGAGTGAATCATGTTCGTGATATCCAACGATATGCTCTTTGTGGATCTGAAGCAATTCTGCCAGGATTGTGTCCTGTTCACAGGAGGAGATAAAATGAAGTGTCTCTCAGCAGCTCTGCTGTGTTTGCTCTGTCACACACAGCAGCTCAGAGCACAGCACAGTGAAACTCAAACGTAATTTAAAAGCACAATTTTCTTCAGAGGGAAGGGAATGGACTAACAACCTGCTGCAGAGATGACAGTTCAATCCCTTCATGAACCACAGGAATGCACTCGGATTCCACAAAAACAAAAGCACTTTAAGAACCTAAAAAGAATGGAATGTCCTCAATGATTTTTCCTTGGCTTAGGCTGGACACCTGAGAGGACCATCCACAGTCTGCATTTATTATACATAAAGAGCATCTCTGCAGATTTTCAAACACTGAGCAGTGCTCTGGGTCCATCAAGTGTCCATCAGCATTCAAAGAAGAGACTGCTCTCTTAAAACTCCAGAGATACATGTCAGGATAAACATAAATAGTCCCCCACCCCTCCAGAGTAACAAAGGTCAAGTCACTGCTGTGAACCAGGTTAGATCAGCAGGCTGCAATTTAAACCTTCATATTCCACAATATCCCTAATGCTTAATTGTTTATATATATATATATAAAAATCACAGAATGGTTTGGGTTGGAAGGGACCTTAAAGACCATCTAATTCCAAACCCCTGCCATGGGCAGGGACACCTTCCACTAGACCAGGTTCTGTGTGTGTGTGTATATTTATATATATATAAAATCTCCAGTACAGCTTAGCATTCAGTCTAAGATTTCTAATACTACAAATTTTCTAGAATTATATATTTCTGTTTTTATTGAAATAGAGTTACCAGCATGTTGAATATTTCCTAGATAAAGCAAAACCAAACTAGCTGCCAACCAAAATATTAAGTTGCTGCTGCTCTTGTCTGGACTGCAGATGCCACATGATGACAGATGAATATCTCAGTTAAAAGGTGATATAAAAACAGACATGGAAATTAAGTGGGAAAAGCTGGCATTTCAAGGTAGGCATTTCAAGGGCTTGTCTTTTTAAAATCCTGATGGAAATTAAATGTTAATAGAGAGAGAAATGTACTAGAAAGGAAATCTTCCATGAAGGAATATGAGCTATGTTGTAATTAATTAAAAAGTTTTCCTCAACCAACTGAACATTTAACACTGGGGTTAAAAATAAATAAAAATAAGCAGGAAATTCTCCTGATTCTGAGATCAAAATTCACAGAGTTGTCCCCTCATCCAGAACTACAGTCAACCACATGCCCTTTCTATGTCCTGAGGTAGCATAAAATGATGATAAACTATATCCATCTATATCCCAACCATGATTTTAATCTGCTTTTCCAATCTGTATTACATGACTCTACTTTGGGTTAGATAAGGAGTCACTATATTTGCATAAAGCTCATGGCCTATATTTAATTATTTCTGTAAATTATACTGTCATTATTTCTATACTTAAGTACAGCATATTTGACCCAGTGACTACTCAAGTCTTAAGACACCTGGTACACCTTTTTGGGCTGAAATTCCAAACCAGTCCTTTCCAGCTGTGGAGGGACAGGGGATGAATGAAATCAAGCAGTGGAAATTAAGACTAACTTAATAAATCACGTGGACCATATTCATAATACAAATACTCTGTTAACCCTAAGTAGTCACAAATTTGAAGACACAGAAGCTGTTTCAGAGGAGCAAGGGCAGAGCAACAGCCTTTTGGAGATGGGGTTGAAGGACAACAGGGAGCTCCTCAGGCCCCTGAAGGTCTTGTCCAGACCACAAGGGCAGAAAACTGCTGCTACAATTAAAACTTGACATGAGACTTGGATAAATTTCCAGGAAAATTACATACTGCATATCTGCCATGTGATTCTTTATGTAAAACAGAAGCATTCAACATCTTCCCTCCTTAACAACACTGTTGAAGAAAACTGGTCTTGGATTGAAATTTGGATTATTGCAAAGCCAAAGTTCTCAACGATGTGTTTTAAAATCAATTAGTAATTGTTTCTTCATTCACTAACTTTTTACTTCTGACTTTTTTAACAACACAGAATGAATTCTCCTAACACATTAAAAGCAAAAGAATTGAAAATCTCTTTCTTACAAGAAAATCCCCACCACTCAGCTCTGAGTAACTCCTCCTCAACACACAGGAGTTCTGGATAAAGGATTTGTAAAGAACCTTCCTACTGTGCAGTATCACTGGACTCAAAAAGGTCTCTCAGAAGAAAACTTTTTGTCCTCCCAGCCTTTTCCACATTCATATTTAGATGGCTGGAGAAAAAAATGCAGAACATTTCCCTGAATTCCTATTCCAAATTCCCTCCAGAAAGCATGGAAAAGGGGCAGTTCTAAAAGGTGTATTTTCTAAGCCCTTTGTACCCATGTTCTGAGGAATCTGCTCTCTCAGTGCCTGGTTGTGTCTCCCCTTGCACCCTAAAATAATGTAAAAGTACTAAAAGTGTCATTTCCCTTCTGTCCCTCCCTGCCCAGAGCAGTCACAGCCAGAGCACTGCTCAACACACTGTGCTTTGAAGATGCAAAAAAGGCCCGAAGACAAAGGGAGACAATTACAGAGAAAACCTGTCAGAGGCACAACTAAAGCTCCTTTTAGCCTAAATGCCTATTTTGCTCTGCTGGTAATTACAGAGGAGCAGCTCAGGCTTTGTGACAGCTCAGTGATGGAACAGCAGCACAGGTGAAGCTCCAGGGGCCTTTGTTTCCAGGGAGGAGCTGCAGGGATGGGGTGGGTGCTGAGCTCACCAGGACAAAGCATCAGGGGGATCATGCAACATGATCCTAGTGAGAATTTTTATCTCTAAATGCTGGGTGATTACTTGATGTTACAATAAAATATTATCAATAGACTTAAATCAACTTTAAAAAAATGCTCTGTGTTCAATTCATTTTTTTAAGAGTATTTGTAATTATTAAGGTGATTTCTACATCTTTTGCTAAAATCACACTGAAATGAAGAATAGCTGAGTGAATAACCTTGCACAGCTTAGAGAATAACACCCACTACAACACTTCCTACTGCTGGTACTTTTTTTCATTGCTTATGTAGGGTTTTAGAGAACTGGCTAGATCAAAAAAGACAGAATAGGAAATAAACCACAAGATTAAACTACAGGCCTGAGCCACAACTGAATTAAGCAGGTCACAGTAGTCAAGGAAGGAGTCACTGCAGCTACTGGACTGGCTGTTCTGTGTGCACAGCAAGAACCTCACTGTGGATAAACTGAAAATACAAGACCTTCCTCACTGCCAAGACTAGTTTGGGGGACAGAGATAGGGAAGGAATATTTGGGGGTTAATGGTAGCTTCCCATATTCTTTGAGAATGATTGGAACACAAAGTCCCTTTTTCAAGAAATCAATACAGAAATGGCTAAAATAAGACAAATGTACTTGATGATTTATAGCCTTTTCAACAAAGAAAAAGGTTAGAAATTTGCACACAGCCTGTACTCAGATGCACATCTTCAAAAGACCAGAAGTCCACTGTTAAAACCAGGAAAAAAGCCCAAAACAATTCCAGTGCACAGATTTACTCTATTTACAGCCAGAAAATGGTTAAAAGCTTGTATTCAACCTGACTTATACAAGCCTTACACTTAACATGCAAAACTGAATGCTAAAGCAAGTTTGGGCTTTATAAACTTTCTCTTTTACATTCTATTCATTCATTAATCAATTTATTTTTGTAAAAGAAAATAAGTCACCTTCAAAATGTAATTATTGCACTGGATCCATCAATGCTTCTGAGTAAAAAGACTCAGCTGCCTCACAGGTTTTCAACCTATTTCTGTCTTTTTAAAAATAAGTAGCAGCAAATGGTGAAGCATTAGCTATGAATTTGTGGAGGCATAAATGCATATGGCCATGAAATAATTAAGAATGTATAAAAGATAAAAGACTATTAATTACAACCTAAAGGAAGCTGCTTTAGGGGGAAAAATAACCAATTTGCCAAAATCAAAATGCACACCAAAGTAAAAAATTAGGATACAATTTTCAGTTACCTACAGCTGAGTGCTTACAGTGAAAACCCCTGCACTGAGAGAGAATCAACAATGCCACTGCTGCCTGGCCAGAATCCACTGCATTATCAGGGGCTCCACATGGTGGAGAATGGAAAACATACCACTTTTTCTTGCAAATGAATGGATTTACAAACTGGAAAACCTCCCTCCCTGCATCCTCACATTTGAAGTGACCAAAACACAGAAATGTACCCACTTAAAAAATGACACAGTGACATGTTACTGGTGCCAGCTGTTCACCTGTAAGAAGCAGAGAGAACTGCACACCAGCTAAATGATGCCTTAGTCTTAGCACACCACACCCACAGCATACATAAGGTAAAGTGTAAAACCACAGCCTAGTCCTACACATAAACTGACTTGGAAAAAAGGAATAAATTAACAGAACTAGTGATTGTTTTCCCTAAAGCTCAGTCCTGCCTGCCTAGTGCAACTTTCCCCCTATCTCTACCATATCTCTATTAATGGTCTCTTCAAGAAGAGGTAAACCAGGAACTAAAAACCAGAAAGTCTTGGAAAAGAGAGCATAGATTAGTTTGACTCTTATCTGGTAGATAAAGAACAGACCTCAAAGTACAGTGTCACCTCACAGGTTTGTTCCCACAAATTGAGGTTGTGCTGGGTATCACCAGCACACACACTCAGATGTTAATCTGAATTTTGGCCTCCACAGTTTCAGGCAGTAAAACTTCTATTCACTCAAACAGTGTGAAAACATATCTTCGCTTGTTTTGACTTAAAAGTTTCCTCTTTCTCTCCTGCTGTCCATTACACCGAGGGGAAACTCCCTATCCAGCTCATTACCCCATCTATTGTATTAATTATGTCTTTTGTTGTGCTCCCTCCAGGGTGGCCAACACTGCTCTACAGTAAAAACAACGCTCTGCTTCCAAGATGAGATATTTCATATCCTAAACAGACCCAAGTCATTTTTACAGCACATAATTCCCAGCAGTGTGCATCAGCTTACTTTGGGCAGCATGGGGGTGTCTCTCTTCTTCTTCTTTTCTGAGTTCGGATCGTCCAGCAGATCTGGCTCAAAGGTGTAAAGCTCCGTGAGCTCGTTCATGGTGAAGTGCCGCTCCACCTGCTGCTGGTCGACCACGCGGAACGACAGCGACTGCTTGGTCACCTGCCGGTCATAGATCTTGTCTTCCATGGTTCCCTGCAAACACACACACACACACTGACTTGGCACAGAGGAGAAATAATTACAGACAGAAAAGAGCCAAAGTAACAACACAGCAGTTCTCCATTTCCCTCCTTTCTTTGACCAAGTTCCTACAAAGAACCCTAAAGTCTTTTGTGGAGAAATAAAAGGGAAAACCTGCTGGAAGCAAACACTGTGCATGGGACAGATGTCATCTAGCTGCTGACTAGAGTAAGGAAATTATTCTTTCAATAATGTTTTTAAGAGATCCAGTTTTGCTGCAATTCCCCAAAGCAGGATTAGGACTTAAAAAAAGGGCAATTTTCACAGCATGTACCTTATTTTGCTGCTTTGAGCAGCCTGTAAAAAGGAAAACAGATACCATATCACTGTGGTGGAGGGAGAGGGGAAGGGAAGCAGTCAAGGCTAATTCATCACAGCTGTGAATGAAAAAAAAATAGATCTTTGATGAAAAAAGGAAAATCACTTATTTTTTGAAAAAAATGATGGTGACTGAGAAGGATGAGAACAGCACAGCCTGTTCTGAAGAGCCTGATTTTAAAAGGATATCAACAGTTCAAAAGTGCATAGAGAAAGCTACAATAACAGCCTGAAGAGAAAACCCATTCCTGACGTGTTACAGACACTTGGCATGGAAATGGTGACTTGATCAAGGGTTAAGTGCTCTTACTGGGAAAAGATCTTCAGGAACACCTGAAGAACTAGAACAGTGAGCAAGACTCTTCCTAACAGAAATAATGGCCTTACACTTAAAAAAAGCAGAGAACAGTCTCCATCAGAATTATTACACATCTTTAATATCTGCAGGCACGATACAAGTTTTTGAGTCATGACTGGATGCCTTTTACAAAAATTCCTTTACCTGCCCTGATTTCATTCCAGAGGGACCAACAGGGCTGCACAGAGCAGGGTCTGTAGAAGGCATCTGCACTGAGCAAGGCTATTCCCAAACACCCACCATCCTCCAGAGGGTCTGCTCAACTCAGAATTTTTAGTGGTGTGCAACTTAAAAAAGGTGAGATCCCTGTTGAGTCTGGATGTGTAAATCACTTCTAGAATTCCAGTCTTTATTTATTTGACCCTTCCTCCCTTCAAGAGCTGCTTCAGTGGCCAAATGGTGCTGGGGATCAGTGCAGGTCACTACAGCCTGCAACACCACTGCATGCAGGGACAGTTTAGATTTGACTGCAGGATCAAATCTCACAAAGATATCAGCCAGAAACCCACCTGAGCCAAAAACCTGTACACAAACACAGGTTTGGTCTGCCCAAAACGGTAAACCCTGAAAATACTCTGGATGTCATAGGAGGGGTTCCAGGAAGCATCGAAGATGATGACTCTGTTGGCAGCCACCAGATTTATTCCAAGGGAACCTGCTTTAGTGGATATAATGAACAAGCGGCCTCTGGAACAGAGAAGAGTTGCAAAATGTGAGTACTTTGGAAAACAACTATTGTTCCTGCGTTGCTGTGTTACTATGGAGTTGTTCATGCACTGAAAGAAATCAAAAACGTCATTAAAATAATGTATTAAGCATAAAACAGATGCAGATTTTACAAGGACAACACTTTTAGCAAAATACACTCCCAAAAATACAGATCAAGGGCCTTTGCAAACCAATTGTTAACAAAAACTGGAGGGGAAGAAACAACTTTGGGGTTTGCACTTTCAAGCTTTAATAAAATTAGTTACTTCAAAACAAACCATAATTTTAAACAGGCAGATGTGATGCCACTGAAATGGTTTCCTGGCCTGCAAACTTTCAGGGTAACTCTAGAATGACACTGCCTCTGATATATCTGCTTTTTTTGAATGCCATCTCTCTCAGCTTCAAGTTGAAAACAGTTCTTGACAGGTATCTGACAGAATAAACTATTTAAAGGTATTAACATTGAATTAGTTTACTTCTTAATTGAACTTTTTTCCCTGCGCATTATAAATGACTGCAACTTAACTAGATACTTTATTTTTTTAAACAAATCTGGGAAGGTGAAGCTCCTTAATTTCACTGAACCTGTACAAGTTCATAGCTCTCTATCCAAATGTGAATTCCAAGTCCCATCTTGGATGAGCAGTGGATGACTGGGAGACAATTCTAGTACTGGGTGGCCCAGGGACTGCTGCCTCCTGGCCACACCCCACCGGCTCTGACCTGCCTAGGCCCTTATATCCTTTTAAGTAATTGTAATAAAAGCATTTTCTCTGTTTTAAATTGGTTGCAGTCTAAAGAACTATGAAAACTGCATGGAAAACACTGAAAAAGTACTGAGCAGTACGAATAGAATGAACCTAAAGAAGTCAGTAACATATTGCTGCACATTTTCTGTACAGTTTGTGGTAACACTGTGATAATTATTTGCCTATCCTTAAGGCCATTAAGCTAACACAATAACAAAGAACTAGGGAACAAAGGAAAAGGGGGGAAATAAAGCATCTACATCAGAAAAGACCTCACCTCACGTTAGTTTCATCATTGAATTCTTCAGCCCATTTCTTCCTTGACTGAGCTGTAGTTGAGCCATCCAAGCGATAGTAATCGATGTTTCTGAACCACTTTCCCTCACCTACAAATGTTACAGGCAAATTATTAAAATGCTGGGGCTGTGAGTAACCAGACAGGTAACAATGGATATCCATACCTCTCCAAGGAGTAAGGAACCAATATGGACCATAAAATATACTAATCTGGTAATAGGAGAAGACCATTATCGGTGTTATTATTCAAGACTGAGAATGTTTTGCAGGACACAAGTGCTTGCCTTCTGTTGTAGAGCTTGCATAACAAGATGTAAAATATGCACCCTGACAGAAGGTAACAGCAATTGCATTTGTGATTACAATGATCAACCACAAGCCTGCAACAGCTTGGACAAACCCTAAGCAAGTTTTGTCTAAAATTATTCAAAACCAGAATAAAATAAATGCCAATGCCATCCTTACCTTGTATAAAGTATCCAGTATCTATCCCCATCCATTTCTTCTCAAGATTTTGTTATTTTTTTACAGAAAGGTCAATTGCTATTAAATGAAACTCCTCAAAGCAGTTTTATACAGATTGGAACGTAAAGATAAAAATTCATAAAAAATGTTCTGGGCTTAAACTTAAATTGAAGTATTTGAAAAATACCTGAGCTCTTTCGGGGTCATTCCTCTGATTTTTCCCTGTTCTATTTGTGCATATCCATTTGCAGGGATATGCCTTAACCTGGAGCCCAAGTTAAGTTTAAACAGTATTTACAGGAAGCTGCAGTTCAATCTAACCTTTAGGCACTACAGCATTAACTGTCCTTCTCCAAGTGATCTGAGCAGCTCCATGTTGCAGCACCACTGTAAGCCAGCCTCTCCCACACTACAGGCATTTGTAAGTAAAACTCCAAAGGAGATTTCAAAAGTCAAGCTCCAATAATTTTGGGACTGAAGTTCAGAAAAATCTTTGAGCTTAATTACCTTGTGAGTTACAGCAACTTCCTTTGCCAGACTAAGCAAAAAAACTAGGGCTGACAGAAGACTTCCCCAGTTCACAAGTAACCTTTTGCTTTCTTTGGCCATCAAGGTGTGTGTACACAGAACTACTATCACTGAGCCATCAGTTATAAAAAACCCAGCATATTGTGGAGACAGCATTGCTCAAGTCAATCCATTTTGAGAAACAGTGTTATGTCAGGAGGGGCTCTATAGGGTGACTCTTACCATGATACACAAACTCAGTGCTTAACAGAACTACCACCCATGAAAAAAAACCCACTCCTTAAAACATTATCTCAGAGCAAAGGCACAAACTCCCCCAAAACCAAACAGCCTGTGACATCTGAAGACAACAAAAGCTCAGAAAAGGAAGCAACAGCCAGAAACAACAAATCTGTGAGAGGCAGATCCTGGAGATCTCCAGGTGACTCTGTGTCTGTCCCTGAGCCACTTCCCTCTTATTTCTACATGCAAACACGTGGACCAGTTGCACTAGATATTTGAAAGGAATTCTTCAATCCACATGTCCTGGGAGCTGAAACTCCACATAAGGATCAAGTGCCTCCTCAGGAGCTCTGGGAACATCTCGGAGTAAACAGGAGAAACATCCTACGCAGAGGATGAGTGAGAAATTCCTTGGCATCTGAGCATCACTAGAGTAATAATGAACTCAATACACGCTCCCTTATGAAATCCATGCACCAATCTACTGCCCTACATATAAATTCATGTTTTCCACACTGGTTTAAAGCACCCTCGTCCTTCCATTAGCTCTCCCAGGAGGACTGGTCAGAATTTGCCACAGATCAGCTTGTAAGAGCACTTCTATACAGGATTTAACAACATGCCTTCTCTCCTCTCAGATGGTGAACATTTAAGCTGCTTAGGCTGTAACAAGCACGGATGATACAGAATTAAATCAGAAGCAAGAGTCCATAATGGGATAGCAGAGCCCACCTGCAGGGGAGACCAGTAATCCTGCCAACTTCAGTAACAGTCCAGAGCATGCAATACTAACTTCAAATCCATTCCCTGTGGACTGAATAGACTTGTAAAAGAGTTTTGAGCTTTGCAGTTGTTCAGGGAGACACTCACCTTTATAGATAGGAGGCTTATCTCTGTCAGATTTCTCCCTGTTAGCCAGCTCCAGGAAATCTTCTATCAAATCCAGAGATATTAGGGACTGGCTAAACACTAGGCTGGAAACAGGAACAGGGAAACACAAAATTCATCTCTGAAGTTATTTGAATTATTCTACTGCTTGATTTTTCTTCCCTCCTCCCTTTGCTAAGGTCTTTGAGACAAACAGTCCTTTCAGACACAGGTAAAGACTTTGGTGGAGTCTTGGCCATGTGTGAGAAAACTCCCTGATAAGAAGCAATGTAGCATATGCACATTTGGTTCAGAAAACAGCTACAGAATAATGAAGAGAGAATGAAGAACACTGTCAGACTGATGTATTTACAAGGGCATTAATAGCATGTCTAGAACTGACTTACACTTTGTCTCCAAGCTCCTCTGCCATTCGAAGAATTTCAAAGAGAAGCACCATTTTCCCAGAATGTTCCAACACTTCTGCATCTGCATCAGTGACAAAATCTTTGTACCAGTCTGGTGCTGGGCTACCAGGATTGGAAGAGGATGCAGCTTTGCCTAAAAAAATATAAATTGAAGATAAAAACATGGTCTCCATTTAAAGGGTTTGAGATGTCTGAACAGAATTGTTTCCTCATTATTAGATGTAACTGGTATGAAGAGTTAAAGACACAAAGAAAAACCAGCATTTGCACTATTAGCAACTCCAAGGAGAATTGCAGGAGAGGTGAAGATTTCACTGACCCAGAGACAGAAACTCACCCTGCTATAATGTAATTGACACATTTAATCTCTATGTGTGTTTTACACACACACACACTCCTCCCCTTACATATTTACAATACATTTGCCATTAGTACGGGGACCAAAAAACCCCAGAACTCTCACCTTAAATGTAGCCCAAAAAACTGAATTCCTTGGGGAAAATCACTAGACATACTTGAAATGACAGAATCAGAAAACTACCTTAGTGATGTTAGATACAAGACAAAATCCAGATTATTACAGAAAAATCCCCAAATGAAATGTAAGAAGTTTAAATAATCTTTAAGAAGGGCTTGTATTCCTGCTGCACCATATCTGCTTGCTCAACATCCAATTCAAATTCCAGGGGCAACAAATCATGACATGTGCATTTCTTAGTCTTTCCAATTATGCTAAAAGAAGATGAAAAGCAGCATAGCTGTCAACTTTATATCATTTTGTATTTTTGAATAAAAAAAAAATCCCTATGAAGCCTCCCTGCCCCAAGACCTCTGAGTTCCAAACTGATGCTCCTTGTTTTGCCAGGATGAGTGTCCCATTAGGAGGAGCAGGAGCTGTAAGTATGGAATTAAGGAACTGGTCATTCTGCAGCACAGCAGAAATCCTGACAGCCCTCTCCCATTGCCTTTGTCAAAATGAAGCTGCCTTACATTTATTTATTCTGTACCAAACTCACCTTCATCTGACTTGGTTGATGAAGGGTTGTTTGAAAGATCTTCTACATTTCCTTCTCCACCTCCACGAGATCTTGAATTCCAGACTTTAATGACTTCAACATCATTATCACTGCCACTTCCACTTGAGCTACACTCTTTCTTCACCTTTTTCCCCTTGGATTTTTTTTTCCTAAAAAAGCAACATTATACACTCCATTATTTTCATTTTTTTTTAATTCTACTGCTAGAGGACATATTCTAAGATAGATAAAATACAAAACAAACAATCACTTCTATGGGAATCAGTTCAATTAGGGAAATAAGTCCAACAAACAAAATATAAGCTCAATTACTTTGTATACTCATCAGAACTTAAGCTCATTGAAGTGTCTTCTGAATCTGAAGCTATGAAGTCATCCATGCTGTCTTCATCAAAATAGCCCTCAAAAGAGAAAAAAAAATAGAAATTATTGTGTTCATCCAAAAGCTTTTATTAAACCTTCAGTCATCTGCTTATTCTTCATTTAAACAATGGTAAATTCTACAAAGGGTTGGCCTTGAGAAATGTTTTAAGAATGACAACATACCCAGAAAGAAAAATATGACAAAACCAGCAGCAAAGTTACCCCACAGCAAAAGATTTCCATTAATTTGATGAAACTTTACCTAGAGCTTGGCAAAGCCTATTTGGAAAGTTGTCAACAGAGAGTATTTTGATATATCTAATTTACCTTATTTTCTTTGCTAATATAGTCCAGCTGCAAACACCAAGGGTGAGTCCAGATTCTGCTCAACATCTGGAAGTCCTGGAATAGTTTAGCTCCAGCTTTGCCTCTTCCACCTTCATTGCCACCACCTACACCTGACAATAAAGTTCAGGTTTTAGAGTGGAACCTTGAAGTGAGTTTGCCACATTGTGATCCCCTTTGAACAGCCCGTCAGGGCAGCACCGAGTGTTCTTTCCAGATGCACATCATATTGTAACATCTCTTGTAAAAGAGCTCGAATTACTCAGTCACAGGCATTTTTTTCCTAGTTAAAGTCGTCAAAATTAGATTTTCCCCTTTTTCTTGATAATGAGAAACATGATTATGTTTTTACATAAAAGCACATTTCTCCTCGGCACAGGAATGACTCCAAATCCTCTTAAAAAGACATCCGTGTCTCTTTGGGTTTTGTAAAAGCAGCCCAAGGTGGAAAACACAAAATAACACTGGCATTTAGGTTTCAATGAATTTGGCTGACTATTTTTAGCTCCCTTTATTCAGTGACTTGCAATGCTGCAGTATTCTGCTACAATAAAAACCCTAAAAAAGCCCAGCCTATTCGTTCCTTGTCCAAACACAGATTAGTGCAGAGTAGTAACAATGTTCAGAGAGTTAGATTTCTTTTTCCTAGTCTTGATTTCTCATTAAGCACCACATCAGGTTGCTGACAGAAATTTATTTTTAATTTATTATGTACATAATTTAAGACATGTAAACCTGCAAAAAACCAGTGTTTCTTGCAGTTATCAAGTGTCTACAAAACAACAAGCACAAAACTTATCTGGTGCATTTATTCAATACACAAGATAATCCCCCTAAACATCTACAAAGTGTGTTTTAATTATACAGCTTGGAGTATCTTCAGGAAATGGAACTGCAGGAGTAACAGAAATCCTCAGACTTGACTTCCCTCATCATGAGCTGTCACAGAGAGAGTTGCCTTTAGCGAGGTTCAACTTAACAAGTCTTATGGACTTTTAAAACTCTGTATAACTGAACTCAATAGAGGCCACAGAAAGCAGAACTGTGGTCACAAAGCTGGCAGGTCACCTGGGGGAGCAGCAACTGCACCCTCCAGAATCTAAAGGTGCCAAAACCATGAATTGCACACTGCTATCAATCAGAGGCTAATTTGAGACACCATTCATTTTCTAGTAACTAAACTTGGGAGAATAACCAGAATAGAGAAATGTAGTTTAAAAAAAATCCTCAGCAACAGATAAACATTTTAAGACAGGTAGTTTAATAAGTGGAAAAAAAACCCTGCAAAATATAATAAAACTGGCCCAGCCAACTATGTAGGACATTTTGTAACCACTGCAGAAAGGGAATTCCTCCTTCATGCTGTACACAAAGTCCTCCAGCAGTGCCTTAAACACACTTGACTATGAAATTCATTAAGTCAGTTATTATAAATGGTATTTAAAACCCCAAAATTGCTCCAGAACCCAAGAGCTGCAGCTGAAGGACGTGGCTGTGGGGTACAGAAAACCCTCCCAGGAGCTCCTGGGCATGACCCTTCCCATGGTGTGTGTGTCACTGAGATGTGCTGATACCCCATGGCCACGATAAACTAAAATTACAAGCTGCACTGGCTCATCTCTCATGCAGTGACCAGCCCACAGCAACACATTCTAGGGTTGTATTTTTTTTCTTATACACTTTTTCAACTAAACAAATTTACATTTTGGGGGGAAGACGCAAATTTTCAAGATGGACCAAGCCAAGATCTCCCTGAAAGCTGATGAAAAGCAGAGTCATTGTGAAACTCAGACTCATGGGTTCTGAGAGGAAAAGAAGAGGCAGTTCTACAAAAGAGCCAATATTTGACAAATAACATCTTCAGCTGGCACAAAGGCAGCAGGGAACTGCAGGGCTTGGCAGTGCTTACACCAGGACAGCTCAAATCAGTGCTCTCTCCCTCTAATCTGACAGTCAATACCTTGTGGCTCAGGAGTGTAAGACATTAAATCAATTATATTTTATATTTAGAAAAGGAAGAAGCACCTATGATCCAAAACCTGACAGTGGACTGCTGTTAAGAGATAGAAATATTACTCTTCTTTCTCAAAAAAGCCCAAATGTTTTCCTACAATTCAAGTGTCAAGAGCTAAAGGGAATCTTACAGGAAGCACAAAAAGACATCTGTGGAGCCAATAACACATCCAAAAACCCCAACCCACCAACTATGGCAAACTGTCCCTCATTAAATGACCATCAACCCTGTGAGCAGAGAGAAGTGGAAGCACATACCTGTCAGATGAGCCAAGTAATACTGGTACAGTTTGCACTGAATAGGAGTCATCCGAACCTCCAGAACGTACTCGTATTTCGGAGGCAGGAATTTGGTTAATGCTGTGTAATCTTTCCTCTGCAATTTCACAAACACTGCTTTAGTCACATAAACACGAAAACGACTCCCGAGAGCTTAAGAACTTTTGGCATCTTCACCGCCAAATGGATAAATTACAATGATTCAGATGCTTTCCAACCACAACGGGAGAAAAAATAACCCACAAAAGACAACCCAATTACAGGCCCTGTCAGCAGGAACCCATCTTACCTACTCAGTGTGGTTGTGGAGGCAAAAGTCTAGGACCTGTTAACCCCATGTCCAGTTCCAAGTCCTTGCAAAGTTACCTGCAACTCCAGCTTTTTTTAGAATACTAAAACCTTTTTCCTGTGAAAGCATGTCAAGCAGCTGTGAAATACTAATAAGTGTAAATACTAAAACCTTTTGCTGTGAAAGCACGGGTAAGTCAAGCAGCTAATAGCAATGGTTGTCTCACCAGGGACTCCCACTCTGGATTAACTATTTTCTCAACACTTGCTTGGGGCAATGCAATTTTATTTCTATTTTCATTTCTTTCGACTCTTACAGAGTCTACATCGCTGCACCCTGCCTTGAGCCAAGTGGTGTATTGATCCTGATCAGAGCGCTGTGTCCTCAGGGGTGAAGTGACCCTGACCAGAGCTCCTCTGCCTCTGCTGTGCTGCACAAACCCTGCTTCTCCTGCAGGACAGCCCCCTGCAGGCAGGTCCTCTTGGTCCTGGTGATGGTGACACCTGCACGGCTCCTGAGAGCATCCTTTGGCAGCAGAGTTGTATTCTTGTAAGGAAATTACACAGTAGCTCACTGGGCAAAAGGGAGAGCTGCTCTCCACAGACAGGATCTGCCCAGTGCTGCACAAACACAGGGTGCATGGCATTTAAACACAGCAAATTTACATGCTATTTATGTTCCTCTTCCTATTCTATCCTTCAGTTTGTGTTCCTGTACTGCTGCACAGAATTATGCACACTCAGGACTATTCCTATTTATGAGATTTTATGATAAGAGGCCTTTTTCACTGCCATAAAACTTCTTATTTCTCTGCCTGTGGGACTGTCCCACCATGGCAGCCTCACCCAGCTCCTGTTCACATGGACTCTTTTATCAGCTACCAACACCTGCCCAGCCAGGAGGAGGCTCTTTGTGCCCACAGGGTGTCACACCTTGACTGGGCTTTGGAAAGCAGAACATCCTGCTGATGGCCCACAAGGCTAACTGAAGGGCAAGGCATCCAGCCCTTATTCTGGAAGTCTGGGTACTTTTGGGGTTTTTTTTTTTTGTTTTTTTTTTTTTTTTTTTTTTTTAATCTAGGGTTTTTAAGATAAATTCTTCACTGTTTTGAAGCTGAATTGATTTCTTTCTCTCCTCTTCCCCATTGCTCTGATTCTCTTAGATCAGAAAAAAGAGGAATTCATAACCAAGTGACAAACTACAGATCACCAACTTTCCGTGCAGGTTTTAAGGCAGCTGAGTTTTTAAATGTGTATTTTTTAAACATGCATATCAAATTAAGTAAGAGTATTTCAAAGCAACTAATGCCCTTCTCTACCATAAAATTTTCAATTCCCCTAGCAAGAAACAGCTGTACTCTCTAATATATAGGTATGCCCTGCTTAGGATACACAAATTCCTTAGTTTTATCCAAGTGCCAGTGTAAGTGTTTCTAGTCACAACGAATAACGCAGAGACCTAAGAGTCAGTGAAAATATTCAAGTCAAAAGAGTTAATGGAGCTCTGAGATAACAAGTTTAGAGGCCTTTGGGTGCTCTTACCTGAACACATCCAGCTAACATCTCATAGAGAATGTGTGCACGTTTCTTCATCACTCTGACATCCGCCAGAGTGGAGTCTGCGCACTGACCGTTCTGAATCGGATTTATGAACCGATTCCGGAACTCCTTAATTGAACCAAGTAAATTCTCCTTAATAAAGTTAACCATGCAGTGATCTAGGACAAAAAGATCACACTTGAGTTGTTCAGAATGGAAAGCACAGTACTGGGATTAATTCAAACAGAAAATAAATGTGTCACAACTAAATAAAGGTACAGAGACCTCACAGGCAGCAGCTTCAGTGTATCAAATTCTTTTCTCCTAATCAAACTAAACCTGTCTTTATCTTGCTAACAGACTAAAGTATAATCAAGGAAATAAACACTTCTTAAACCAGACTACTCACATTCTATAAGATTGTTCTGCAGTGGTGTTCCTGTAAGAATTATTCTTCTCCTGGAGCGAATAGAGTTCATTGCCTTAGAGACAGCAGATGCTTCATTTTTCAGAATGTGTCCTTCGTCACAAACCACAAAGTCAGGGCCTAGAAAAGAAATAACATTCAATCTCTGCCATGTTTCATAACCACAAAGAAACTGCCAGCCTGAAGAACCCAAAATTTGTCCTACTGATGTTATTAAGGTGTTTTTTTTAACTTGTGTGTGTTTTATGGGGGGGTTTTTTAACACCGTTTGGGTTCTCACTCAACCTCTGTACAAGTATTCAGAGTAGCCATTCTGGTAAACTACAAACTGATAACATTCTGATAAACTACAAACTTTGCAACACATGCCTATTAAAATGGTCTATCCCTACACCTGTGTGCACATGAACCTCCATCCACCCTGCCAAAACTTTGGAAGACTATTCCTTCAGTTCCAGCTTTAGGCTGCCATCTACTGACACTCAGGCAAACCCCAAACCCACCAAATTTCAGGCTGTCTGTAATTTTTCATTCAGACAAAAGGTCAGGATCAATAGGGATACACAGAGCAATCAGAGGTCTTGGTAAGATGAAACACAACCAGATGTGATTTGAATTACAGACAAGGGAATTGCCACCCTGTAGCTGAAAGTCACCTCAGAAAGGCCCTCCTCAGCTTTCCTCCAGAAGCTAAACCCAAGGACTCCAGACTTGCATGTGAGTTGCATAAGGAATGTCAAAACCACACCAAAATATATTTCCACAATATGCAAAGCAACTCTAATACAATTATTAAGTGTTATAATTTGGGGTTTAAGGCAAATAATACCAAACTTGACAGAAGAGACTTACATACCCTAATTGTTTTCAGATTTGGAGCAATTTCTGGAAGCTCTTTCCTTGAAAGGATTAGTAGAAGATATTCGAGGATTCAACTAGTTACTTAGAATGAATGTTTTTGAGGTGGTGGTATTTGAGGTGGCAAAGGGGTGTTTATCAGCAAGGACAATCTAATCTTTTATAATTTACTAAGAACAGTTTTCCTCAGTCTAAATTGAAACTGCCTTGTAAAGAAGAAAGTTAATTCTAGGGCAGTGATCAACAACAGAGAATTAATTACACCTCTGAGCACTCGCATGATCTCGTGCCAGTGACAGTCACCTTAACTGTGCCATTTTAAGGGTCAGAAAGTGAACGGAAACTTACACATTAACAGAAGAGAAATCAAGAAAATATTTCTTTCCAAGCAGAAAAAACCCAACTTTTGAGCCAAGTCTAGAAGACAATACTGAAAATCCACATATGATTTCTGAACACACTTAGACTTATCCAAGACTACCTATTTCTGAATTTACACACCTGCCACACAAACATTTCCCCGTATTATTTCACAGCTTTGTACCTTCCCAGTTTTGACAGCATGAAAACCCCTGAGAGGCCACAGAGTCCTCCTTCCATTTCAGAGAACCATCTCTAACAGTGACAGATCCTTTCTCCTGTCCTTGTTTCATTGAAGACTGTGATTCATCAACATGAAGTTATAAAAATCAATTCAAAAACCCACCTCAAAACCTGTTATTTAGCTAAGTGAATGACAGTAAAAATAGGGAAACCCCCCTATTTTACTACAATTATTTGTGCTTTGGTTGGCAGGCTGGTAGCACTGTACCTTGAACTAACATCTTGGCTCCAATTCAGCAGCAGGGATTTCCATAAATCTGGGGGGCTTTTCCCATGTTCTTAAAAACCACAAATGCGAGTCACTACGGACAGAACATTCCTCAAAATATTATAAAGGAATGTAAAACTTAAAGGGACCCCAAGGGATCATTTAGTCCACTTTCTCCATGTGAGATAAGGGTTATTATGAGAAAGAGACAGAAGTGGGAAACACCAGGACCTCTCCCTTGCTAAAACACTGTGCAATGACACCCAATTTAAATGATCTCTGCTGCAAATCCGTATAAATTCTGCCCTCTCCTTTCTCCAACTGATGTCAAAAACAACTGATAGCAATCCTTTTCGTAACCAGCTCTTACATGGTGGAAAATTTGTCATTTAGTTGTCTTTTTCCTAGGCTAAAAAGCCTTGTTCCTGCAATCTTCCCTCAAAAAATCAGTCCTCATCTTCTCATCCTTGCTGTATTTGCAAGTTAATATATTGAAATACATAAAAGATGGATACAGAGATACAAACACACGGTTCTCCTGTTCCACTGAAGTCTACAAGAACTTTATACAAGTGCCAATTGAAGAGCAGTTTCCAAGTTAAACAGTAAAGGAATTTTTATTAGTAGCAACATTTAAAAAAAATACAACCTTACTGAAGTGCTGCAAGCAAAGCAGAGCAGCAATCCATGCAGCAACAGCACCCCAGCAGTGACACAAAGCAGCATGGAAAACCACTGCTTGCTCTGCATGTGTTTATAACTCTGTCATTATTTCACAGAGCAGAGCTAGTTAACTAATGAAATCAGTTCTCCACCCATAAACTTTGGCTAAACCTTCCCCCCCTGGCCCCCTCTACAGTGCAACACAAGCTTCTACTATACAGTATGTCATACCCCAGCAGTGTTCCCTTGAACCAGACACATAACATTAAATCAGCACTCAAATACCAATTTGCAGCTTTTTAAATGAAAAATGCTCCCAAGGGCAAAGGTTTTCCTCTTTCCAGTCACAGCAGTAAGGCAGCACATCACTTTTAACCCTTGTCCTGCCAGCCTGCTGTTCTGTCCATGCCAATCCACCAAGACAGCAAGGAATCAATAAGTATCTTGCAATGAACAATCTCATCAATTTACCCAATCCAAATGGCTCCAAAAACTAATGGGTAACAACAGATGGGCACTGCTGTTTTTCTGCAATTAGGTAAAACAGAGGGAGATTTGAAGCAACAAGAAGTAACATGAAATGCCCTCAAGTTGTGCCAGGAGAAGTTCAGGTTGGGTATTTCAAGAGAAATTTCTCCCTGGCAAAGGTGGCCAGGCACTGGAAGGGGCTGCCCAGGGAGACAGTGCAGTCCCAGCCCTGGGGTGTTGAAAACACAAGCAGACATGGCCCTTCATCATATGGGTTAGAGGGCATTTGGTTGAAGGTTGGACTTGACCTTGGAGGCCTTTTCCAACCTTAAAGATTCTACATTCTATGAAAATAATGATGGAGTTCCTTCAAGGTTGATTTTCCTCATGGTCTGATTCCATCCTACCAACCCACTAACCCAAGAGAATAAAACAGGGCGTTCCATGTTCACACTTTCCACAAGGGAAAAAAAATCCACAAAAATCACATTTTATTTCTTCACTGCACTAAAACACAACCCCCCAAGTACAAAGTTACTGTCCTGTCACCCCTGCCATGAGACAGCAATTCACACTTTCCTTCTCCAACTCTGACTTTCCTAACAGTATTCTCAATACATCTGAGCAAACCAGATACAGAATTTAACACTGACAGCATGGTGCTCTCCTCCACTTTGTTTTGGGTTTGGTTTCTTGTTTGGTTGTTGTTTGGTTTTTAGTAACTACAGCTTTAGAAGGGCATTTCCTTCACTGCTTAAATCATGTGTGTGGAATCAACGTGGCCACAAAAATAGTTCACCAGCTGCTGGCCTAGAGCTTCCCTGACTCCACAGCAATTATGTGATTTAGTGAGTCATGCTGGCAGAAAATTAATTAATGTTTTAGCTGCTCCAACAGGCTTTTTGCAGAGCTGGGGATGCCAATTCCACTTGGCCAATGCCAATAATCACAAAGTTATTTTTTTTTCTGTTACAATAAACTCTCTGACTGGTGGAACAAAATTCACAGCCCTACTATTAATCAAGCTCAAAAATCAAGCTCATCAAGTACAAATATCAACAGGAAAGGGAAAAAAAAGAAAATCAGTGTCAATGTAAAGTCCAGTCAGATAATTAAAATCCAAGAAAACCCACCTCCATTTATCCCGCCCATCTGTCTGCATTCTCAATTTAATGCTGAGAAATCCCAAAGTTAGGGCAAAGATGCCTTTAAAACCAGTTTTTAAGGTACACTGCTGCTGCATAACTAAGTTATTTTCAGGTATCATGTGCCAGGTCAGAATCTGAAGGGGAGTTTTGCTATTTTGATGAAACTTGTTAGTCCTAAAATTTGTAGTTCTTTTCTGTGACCACCTGATAAGATCAGTTATGTTAACTTCAAGTGCTTCCATACATGTTGATGTATGTTGGCTCAGTTCAGCTCAGCTCAAACCAGACATCCGTTTCTCAAGACTGAAAAAATAATTAACTGCTTTATCTGTATTTACTTAATTAGCATTTAATTAACACTTATTTTTTCACACTTCTAAGGCACATTTTTAATTATTTCCCTAAGTAGTTGCCCCCTTAGAGGTAGATTTCCATCAAGAACAAATCAGTTCATGGTTATAACAAATTAGCAGGTGAAAATAACCTTGGGTTCCCAATCTAAGGTTACCTCAAATCACCTTAGAAAGAAAGCAATGGTAGCAAAAAAGGAAACTTAACAGGAAGTTTCCAGGATATATCCCTGGGGTCATTTTTGTATTTGATCTAATAGACAAGATTGTTACAGAAATCTGTCTGGATGGGGGAATTTCTGACCAGTGATTTCTGTAACTCAGAAAAGGCAACAAAGAAAAACTGATCAACATTCCTGACATTTTCATTTATTTACTTTGCTCACACGCATAAGCCAGGAAGTACAATACATACAAAATGTATTAATTTTTACTTACCTGGATCAACTAAAGCTTTATTGAATATTTCTTTAAGTTTTCTACTCTTCACATTCCTGCCTTGGGCCAGATTTCGATACATCTCGTAGCCTATAATCATCACACCTCCTTCATCCTGCCAGTGCTGCAGCATGTAGCTCCTCTCCTGAGGCCGTTTCACAGTGGCCAGTTCACACACCTTCCAAAGGGGAAAAACATGCTGGAGTTCCTCTTAAAATACTGGTGTCATGTTTAATATTTAAGACTTATTAATGCAAGTAGATTTCTCACATTCCTTAGCCTATATTTTGAGTGGTGGAGCTTCCCAATTATGTAAACCATACAGATATTTCATTTTTAAGAAACTCTTTTTAAGCCTTGTACCTCTAGTCTCTCCTCATCTTCTAAACCTTCTTGCCATTTTTCAAACTCATTCAACCAGTTCAAGGCAGTGTTCAGTGGACACACAACCAGAGCTGTCCGAAAATCCAGCTTGTCACACAGCAAGACTGTGTGAAGAAAACTTACTACCTGCAAGAGATAAAAACAGACAGACCATTAAATAAACCACTGGGGATTAAACACCATGAAAGAAAGATACAAGTATCTATTCAATTATGTAAGGAATTACCAACAGTCTTATTTAAACATGCTTTTTCTGTTTCAACTTGCTGCTTAATTTTAATGCAGGTGTCTTTTGAGTTCATACACTTCTTACGTGGCTGCACACACCCTTCACATCCTGAGCTACAGACAGTTCTGAGCTCCTGAAGGATTTCATAAATAGGGAACCCTCCCTCTACATTTCACCAAGCACCTTCATAAATTAAACATTTCTATTAGGTAATTTTTAAGCTTTCTCCCAAAACTCGCCCCAAACATCAAATAAATTCACATTTAAGTTTCTTGAAAGTGAATTTCAGTCTTAAAACAGTTTTTCACATTTTTTTCAATGTATTGGCAAATTCTCTCAGAGGAGCTCTGAAGCAGGATATGGAAATGTTTTCCTGAGATTCAACCTGCAGCCAGTCTGGCTCTGTGTTGTAGATGACAACATCTCCTTGAGGTCTGGGAAAAACCTTAAATCTTTTGGTGGCACTGAGTGCTGGGCCTGTTTTGTGCAGCAGCAAATGAGGCAGGACTAGAGGACTCAGGGGCAGAAGAGTCAGCAATCTGCAGCTCTCCCACCAGACTTTTAATGGTGACTGCACTCTAATCCACAATTTTCAGTTCTTTTTGGATAAAATTTGCTATCTGGTATCTATGATTTAATATACTGCTCAAAAGAATTTCAAACTCTATGCCTATGTGTGGAACACATGGCAACAAATTGCTTTTATCTGCTGCAGGACAAAAGGAGTTCCTGGTTGCTTTATGGTAGGATTAAAGCATCTTGTGCTCAGATGCCAGAACTACCCAAGGACATTCATCACTGAAGTCCTATGTCCTGGCCACAATCCCCAGCTGCTTCACTTCTCTCATCTCTACTGACATCCTGCCCTGCACTTTGCAAAGTCTGCTAAAACTGCTGGCTGATTTAGCTCTTTTCAAGAGAGAAACAAGCTAGAGATCAAAAAGTTCACAGCTGATCATTTTGCTAGCCAGTCATCCTGATAAAGACATGGGAATATCTCCCTCCTCCAGAAACGAGGAAACAGCATCAGTGAGGGCCAAGGACAGGGAGACCCTGCTTTTCTGAGTGTCTTTTCAAGCACAGACTAGGTTGTCACCTCCCTTTCTTCTTCAGAGCTCTTCAAAAATTCCCTTTCTCTTTCCCAAGATCAGAGGGAAAGGTTCTTCTGTCAAATGACTTCTGCTATAGGGGTCAGGCAGCAGAGGAGCCAGACAGGCAACTCACCAGCTCTTTGCTCACAGCATTGGTGGTGATGCTACATCTGGCCAAATGTGAACCCAGAGTTTAGGAAGGCTCCCAACACTTGGAAACAAACACAAAGGGAAGTCAACACTCCTGACTACCCTGAAAAAAGCATCAATACCAAAGATGCAGGGAAAAGAAAAGTGGTTTTGATCTTGTACCTCTTTTGAAGGTCAAAGGCATAAGCTCCTCCAGAGGCCTGCAGAGACTGCAAGAGGCCCAAGGACAAGAGCTGTGAGCACTGGCTTTTGGTGGATCAGCTTTTGAGAGAAAGGCACAGACCAGAAAACAAGCTGGCTTTTGTTTCTTACCTGCAATGTTTTCCCCAGGCCCATGCAGTGAGCAAGAATGCATCCAGAACCAGGAGATGTCTTTGTTTTTTTTACAGATTCACAACAGCAATCCCACATGAACTGAACACCTAAAGGAAATTATTGAAAGTTCTTACTAAACATTCATTTTATTGAAGTTCACCCTGTTAAGAGACATGTGTGATCATTTATAGGCCATGATAACTCTTAGAAAAGCAGTTGTCAGGATAATTATTGATTCATTTCTGTCCAGTGCATTGTATGTGGGATGATTTTTGTCTTGAACTTGATTATATTCACAGTTTCACTGAAGATGTGGCAACTGGGTTAGACAAGATTGCTGTGAGGGCTGCAGGTGACGGATCTTGGGGACAGGGAGAAAAGAGGAGACACTCTGGTATGTGCCTGCCACGGAGTTTTCCCTGTGATTCTAACTCAGGATACATAAGGTGCTGTGCCCATGGAGAGAAAAAAAGAATGTTTTTTAAACTCTTTTTCCTTACCATCTACTTGGTGTGGTTTCAGTCTGGTAACTATACTCCTGTGAACCTGCACTAATGGTTCTTTGGTTTCTTCATCTTCATCTAAAACCAGCTTAGTTGTAATGGGACATTTCAGAGGTGAAGCATCTTCTATCTCTATCACCTATGAACAGAAACAGAATCCAAGGAATAGTTCTCACATGAATAATACCAAGCACTCGAGAGACATGAGATTCAGCAGAACTGGGAGTCATAATTTGTCCAGCAAAGAGAAACCTTCAATTCTTTACTATGCACCACAACTTATACTCTGGCAGAGTGCTCTTCCCTGTGGCAGGGAACTGAAACAGTTCTCTAAAGTTCACAGTAGTCAAATAACACTGAGGGAAACTGCAAATAAAACTTGTCGCTTACAAGGCTGCATGTTAAGAAGTTTTCAAATTACTTATGAGATTAAATTCAGGTAGAAATACATCATCAATTCCACCTCCCAGCATTTTACAAGGAAAACACACCATACCTCTCTCAATTTCTCTCTCTCCCGTTCTCTTTCTGCGATACGTTTCCGTCTTTCTTCCTCTTCTTTAAGTGCATTCTGTGTTTCTGTTCTAAGCTTATCATCTTTAATAATTTTCCTTATTTTTTTCCTGCCTTTTCCAGGAGATTTTGAATCATCGTTGTCCTCATTCTCGGAATTACTCTGTTGGAAATTAAATAAAGTGCACATTAGCGAGAAAATTATGGCACAGACCATTACAATGTTAATTCTTGAAAAAGCTCCCAAAAATTCTTATACACACAGGTAAAGTTTAGCTAATAAGAAAAAAAGATACTGTTTTTAGAAGTTAGCCAGCATGACAAAAGAAGTGCCACCTTGACTGCAATGTACTCTGAGATACTAAAGATAAGCCCAGCTGTGGCAAGACATACTGAAGGCACTGTTATCACTGCACAGCAGCTGATGAGAATTTATAAAGAACTCTTTTTCTATTATAGTAGTGCTAGATCAGGTCAGTTGCCACCTGCTCCACCCAGGGAAAGAAACCTTAGTAGTACTAATGCCTCAACCTACGATTTATCTCTTTTATATTTAGATTAAAAAATCCATTTATTTAATCACTGTGCATCTCTATCAAGATCTGGACCAGAAAAGTTAATAGTGCCATTTTTTACAAATTGTAGCCTGAATTAACATTGAAGAGTTGCAGTTTTTTCCTGTCCTTTATGCAGAGGTGTTTGAGATAGCCAAGCCCCTGAGCAGCTGGCAGAGACAGAGCTCCTCCTCCATTTACTGCTCAGAACCCACACGGTACCTTGTTCTCGTTCTCACTTGACGAGTCCTCTTGAACCCTTATTCGCCTTCGCTTCTTCTTCTGTTTGTAACTGCGCTGGTTTTCTTCTGCCTCAGCCTTCTTGGCAGATCTATTAAAACACAGCAATAATTACTGATTAGCAATAATAGTTATTGCCAACTAGTAGAATATGCACTCCTTTGTGCCGTTCCAAAGTCCTTCCTCCCTCCCTCTCAACTCACTGGACACACAGCAATGGTCTTCCTCAGAAAAACCTGCAGGATCATTAAGCATTAGTTTTTTGCTGCAATCCACCATCCCTTAGTTGACAGTGATATATCTAAAACTGTTCATTTTTTCTTAATCTTTATTTTTTGTACAGGCTCGTCAAATTGTTGTGTACCCTCTACTGCAGTACCAATTCAAAATTTCCACACTTGCCACGGAATTAATTAGCAGATACCAAATTACAGACAAGTCTCATCAAGGGTTTCAAGAACCAATTCAAAGCCTTTAACTTTCCCCTCTCCCTGCCTAAACTGCACTATTGAAAACCAAACCCCAAACTCAGGATAAGGAGAGTTAAGCTTTATTTATACCTGGTCCTTGGACGTTGGTCATCTTCAGACTCGCTGACTTCTTCACTCACTGCAGACTCGTGGAACTCGGAGTCATTGGAGTCATCGCTGCTCACTTGGGAAATAAAACATGGTTTCATGTGGACTAGCACTGCAAAGTCAGCACATTCTAACTGGACAACAGTTTAAGGGCAACAAGCACTGTCAAAGCTCATGTCAGACAGCAGTGGACCCATCAAGCACAGTGAAAAGAAATGAGGAGCGTAAGGAGCAGAAAAGCTTACAATGTAAGCACCAGCTGAGCCCTGGGAGATGGTGGGTTAGGCTTTGGGTCTTTATCTATATATAGAACATATGAACATATCTACATAGAGTTTACAAGCAAATGACTAAGTATTATATCAGAACAAAGACTGGGGGTGAGGAGGAGAGAATACAGTGGGGAACAGCAGAACTTCAGAAAACAGAAGATAATTTTTAGTTAAACAGAAGCTTGTTTCAAATGTTTTAGTTGTCATTTTCTAATCATAACTCATGAAAAGATCCCTTATTTACTAAGAACATATGCAATCACATTGCTGCATTTATGGCTTGATGTTTGCTCAGGTAATGCAAGTTCAAAACTCACTCAAAAGGCAATTAAAAATACACCTAAACTAGGACTCTTAGGCAATACTTTCATAACTAGTTTTAGGAGCTATCACTGCTATTTAAAAAGGTATTAAGACACCAACATGCCATTTAGCACCTTTAATTTCTGTTTGATTTTGAATCGAGGAAAGTTTAACTGGTTTACGAATAACAAGGCTTAAAGCCTGGGGTTTACACACATGGGGAAATGTAGTATTAATAACATAGGAATAAAAGAACAGAGTGAAATACAGTGTATTGTTCTACTTGAGGGCAGTGAACTTAAAAGGCTGACACTAAAGAACCCTGAGAATCAGCCTGGCTGCATCCTGCACCTTAACTGCACATTGCCATTTACAATTACTTCTCCTGAAAGAAATGCTGTCAGTAATTCCTTATGGGAGGAAAAGCACGAATACACAATGCAATAAAAAGGACAATCTTCATGAAGGAACATGCTAAACAAATGCCATTGCATGTCCCCTTCTGTGGAAGCCCCCCAAAGCTGGCTGGCAGTAGTGCACCAGCAAGGCCAGGGAAGGCTGAGCACCTTTCCTGGCCAGGGGACACCATCAGCACCTGAGAGTTCCTTGTCCCTGCCTGCAACAATGGAAACCAAAGCCCCAGGCAAGGCTCATCTCACAGTGCCATCTGGTGCTCAGCCCCAGCCTGGAACACTGCATGGAGAGCTTCCTCCTGCCCAAGATACAGAGAGCACTTAGAGAAAGGACAAGACTGATTTTCCCAGTTTAGACACCCTGGGCTTGTCTCTGCTCTTTAAGATAAATGTTGTAAGACTTCACAAGATTAACCCAGTTCAGAGGACAGAGTAAGTGCAGAGAGCTGCACCTGTATTCAACATTTCAAATAAAACTATTTATCAAAGACATGAGAATTCTAGACTTCATACACAAGCAAGTTTACATAGAGGTTTTAAAATCCCAGTTTGAGATCCCCATTCTGAAAAGCTTTGGGCTTATTTTACAGAAGCAAGTGCTTTTTACGGCAAAAAAGGGAAAAAAGGTATGGATTATGTACCTTTCCTTCTATTTCTGCGTTTCCCCCCTTCTTTTTTGTCTTTTGGTTTCACCACCTTTTTTTCTTCACCGGATTCCCCGTCACTCATGGAGAGCTTGTGCCTCAGCAGTCTGTGTCTGTATCGGGGCTTCTTGGATGATTGTTCTTCCTCTGAATCCGATTCAGAGTTACCTTCTTCCTTTTCAGACTTACTATCTTCCTTTTCATTCTCTCCTGTCAGATATAAAAGTCAGTACCACACACACCCCAGTCATTTTTTTTCCCCTTACTTAAATTTGGCAAGAATTGAAACCTGAATTAATTTAGTCTCAATTCTGTGTTCTCCCAGGGAATTAAAGCAACAACATACCAGTTTCCTCAAATGTTAAGTATTTTATGCTGCCTGAATGCTTGGAATGCCTGTTCCAATGACTGTGTTAGCCAAAGCTTTCCTGTGCAATTGCAGGACTTATTGTTCTGTATAGGTTACTCCTCACAAATCCCTTGGACTTCTGATTACAGAAATCAGACCAGTAGCAAAAAAATAAGCACAAGAAAGACTGAAAGAGATGATAATCCTCATGACCACATACACTGGCCTCTATCTGGCAACCACCCATCAACATCAGTGACATTTTTCGGATGAAAACTGAAGCAACTTTAACACTTTTAATTTTCCCAAGTGACCTTTGAAATCGTGGCAGGCGCCAGGGCACCACTTTTTCCCAGATGCTTTTTGGTGCTTACCATCATCTCGTGTGCTCTCAGTCTGCTTTGCAGGTTTCTTCTTTCCTTCCTCCGGCTCTTCATCTGAAGATGTATCCTCATCAGAGGAAAGATTGGCTTTGATTTCTTCTAAAAGCATTTTCTTGGCAATTCTTTGAAGTAAAACAGAAAACACTATTTATTCCATTGTTCAAGTAAATCTATGAATGACAAGTGTAATCCTACACCATTCAGAACTTCAAAAAAAGGGCTGAAAGCTGAACAAAAAAAAAAAAGACATGATGAAAAGTCATTGTGGCAAGACAGGATATATCAGCAAAAATCTCATGTTAAAAGTAATGTGTTGACTTGCATTCAGAAATCAGATTGATATAATACTTCTTAAAAGAGAAGCTTCCTGCTTTACAGCAAGACTGGAGAGAAACAGAAAATGTACAAATGTAGAGTGCATTTTATTCATGTTTGGATGACTAACTACAAGCACTTGCCTTACAGCCACTGTGGCCTTACAGCCACAAACCCTTTCATGTATATACACACACCAAAGAGCTTGACCAGCATCACAGGACCTGAATGTCACAGAAAAGTTAGGAGTTCCTGCTCCACAAATCTCCCTGCTCCACTCAGCTTCCCACTGCTTCACTGCAGCACAACGAAGGTCCCACCTAATGTACAAGTGACTATGGAAAAATTATTTCTTTACATTGCCCTTGCCTGAATCTATCCAATGCAGAATATGAAATACAATGTCAAAAGCACAGGGAAATAGTGGAGTTATCTGAGAACTTGCACTTCCAGGGGGAAAAAGAATCCTAAAACAATGAAACCAGGTCTTCCTCATATAAATATCAGAAACACTATAGTTTTAATTGCAGGGTCATCAATTTTAAATGAAGCACTTTTATTGAGGTTAAACCTTGCCTGTCTTGCCTTTTGGGAGAATGAATGTACACTGCATGCACATAGTTCAGAATGGGAAAGGTTTTATATCACTCAAAACCAAAGTTCAAAACCCTTGGAACTGAACCACAATCTAGGCTGCATTTGGAAATGGCAAAGGACCAGGGATCTCTCAAGTAAAGCTCTTCTAGAACAGAAAATCAAGTTGTTACTGTTATGGATCGCTATAAACTAGGTTTTTAACAATCGGTATTTCATTTTCCAGCCTGTAATGTATTCCTAAAACAAACAACCCTTTCAAAGAGAACTTTCCCAAGGTATCATTCCTGACACTCCAACCAATATTTTCTGATTTTTTGAGTGATTCCAAAAAGACTCTCATATTCAGTAATTATTAAAAGATGGAAGCAAAATAGTTTACTAAACATTTAAAATTGTTCAGTAAGCCAAACAATCCACTAGTATCCAAAACACACCCTCCCCCTCTTTTGAGAAATGGCTTGTGAAGAAAAAGCTGATTAAAACTTCACCCTACAGAACCCTTGGTGAGCTTTAATTCCATATATAACAACAGAGCACAGTGTGAACCCAACCATAACTAAAGTCCACAGGTAAGTAACATCGTCTTTCAAATGCTTTTTGCATTAGGTCCTTCCTCAGGACTTGAAAAAGGGACTTAGGGTTTGGTTAGTTTTGGTTTTTTCTTTTTTTAAAACCCACCGCTTCACGTGTAACAGCAACAGAAATAAGTAGCTCCTTATATAAGAAATTCAGACTATATTTCTTCCATCTCTTAATGGTCAGAACTTTTCCTTCAAAAATGAAATGGCCTAGAATAACACAAAAGTTTTGGAAAAGGAAAAAAAAAAACGAACCACTAAAAAGAACTGAAAAAAAAATGCAAATTGAAGCCTGAAAGTCCTACCTAGTAACACTGCCCCTGACTGTTCTCAAGTGAATCAGCAAAGTTAGCACAACTTGTATGTTGGTGGCAATACTTACCTCTACACAAATCACCTTTAAAAGGCTGACTTTGGGTCTTAACAAAGCAAGAGATACATTTTTGTTCTTTATGAAGTGTATTTTTAAGGGGGAAAAGAAAACCCAAAGCAAATGTATCTAACCCCTAAAAAGACACCATGCTTACTATCCATGAACAGAAGATGTTGTGATATTCCCATTAATCATCATTGTAACCATCAACTGGAGTGGGTAAACTTATCAGTTTCTAATTATACATAAGAATATTGATTAGGAAGTTATTTCTGCCATAGAAAATTAGTCCTATTTTTTATCTAGGATAGAGACTCGACCACTTGGAATCAAATTGAGATGGGACTGTTTGTTACTGAAAAGCTACATTCTCTTCACAATGCATTTACTGGTATGATGTTGAGCTACAAATGTGAGACATTACTACGATACTCAGAAGTTAAAAGATACCCTTTTTTAATTAACTACATACCTGATAGCAATTATAAGTGCAAGCAATACTAGACCCAAACAGATTAAGCCTTGTAAATGCATCTGACAAATGACTGATGTCAAAATGGCTCATAGGAATTGGAATATATTGAGTACTGGACTCTTGAAACTGGTTTTAAATTAAATTAGAATGTATGTTGACCGGGATAATATATCTTATTTCTTTTTTAAGATAAAATCCATTTAAAGTGACCAGGTCTCTAAGCTAAGGAACTTCATATGCTAGTTTAATATTTTAATACTTGCATTAACAGCAGCAAGAAAAAGCAGCTATGGCAGTGTGAAATTCCCTCACTCACATTCTTCCAGAGCAACCCACACAAAGCAAAAGGGATCATAATATTTCCTTGGGTCAAGGACAAAAAAGATTCTTGGCCAACCAGATGTAACAGCCAAACACTACCAATAAATTTAATTCAGAGGCACAGAGCTGTATGACCTCCAGCACAGGACTTCAGGTTGTAAAAAACCAAAATGTATTATAAAAATCCCTGCATTTCATGCCTTATCTGCTGTGACCTCGAGCATGTCATGTTGCCCCACTCCATCCTACCTAAACTCAGTGTGAGGTCTGTATGAAGGGCACTTTCCCAACACGTATTTATACAGTGCCCCACAGAAAGGGGCTGGAATCTCTACCAAGATGCATAAAAACAACTCCAGAATAAAATGACAGTATATATGCATAGTTCTATATACACTAGGATTTAAAGACGTTTCCCCTTCGTAAGAACACCATCAACAAAACACATTTCTAAGGAACGAACTGATTCTTATGGACTTTTAAGTTATGCTAAATGAACAGAGTTTTCCCAAGAGACAGGCAAGCTGGAAGTTACCCAGGAGTTTCTTAGTTACACTATAGGACTACTTTAAATTATCCTTCAGACACTGCAGCAAAACTGGAAGAGCAGCTGCAGCCTCTCAGGATGTGGAGTGAAGTCCACAGGGTGATTTGCACCATTCTTGCCCATGAATTTGAGAGTGCAAATACAATGGACTCTTCTAGAGATGGTTAAAAACCTTGGTGAGACAATGCTACCACAGCAAAAAGCATTTATCTTAAAGAGCCCTTATCTTAAATTTTAGTCCATTATCATGATGTACAATTACCAGTCAGATCACACCAACTCCCACGCTGTGGTCATAAACACCTACGAGTTATATGTAGAAATCAGGTTGCCCAAAACAAGCCCTTGGGCAGGGGAGGAGGTTTGTATGTGGCTAATAAAAGCCACCAGAATCCCAGCTACAGCACAACTGAATTAAATGGGCCTTTGGGGCATTACTAGAAAATTCAGAAACCTTAAAAATAGATTTTAAGAGATTAATAATTAGCGGAAATGTCATACATGTCTAAAAAAGGAGTGAAAACTGCCAAACACCTTGTTTTAAATACTGTGCCATCTTTGTTGGAAGAGGCTGTTTTTCAAGCTGTCAGAGTTGTATTAAATTAAATGCTTGGACAAGAAAAACGTTTTACAAAAATTTATTGTAACCATCAAATACTTAAAGGCATTCTGCATTAAATACACTATTAACTTCTTAATAAACAGAACTACTGCAAACATATCAAACAGTACCATTTAAAAGATCAGAAGGACCAATAATAGTTACACAACAGAAGATGAAAGCATACAGCACCGTATGGCATAGTATGACCCACTTGGATATTGCATTTTGGCAAAAATGATTTCAAGACTATTAATATTCATGTCATGCACATCCCCAGGTATGCAAATAACAGAACATCTAAACTAGAGACTTGCAAACAGGAGAGTTCCCACACTACAAACACCCAGCAGGTACTACGTACCCTCTTTGGCCTGGAATTAAATAGGCAGCTTCTCTGAATCAGCAGATAAACTATTTAAACACTTTGTGCTGAGTAAACAGAAGAACAAGTTTTTAACTTATTGAAATTTGTCCTATCTTTTTACAGTTTAGATCTCTGATTCTGGTGTCAAGCACAACATGTGATTAAGGTAAAAATCAGACTGCAGTTACCAGTTAACATGTCTGAAGGTTGACAACACTGTTTATTGACAAAACACCTCCCCACCTCACATATTCAAAATATTCCCTAAAGAAAAGCTTAACAAAGAGTCAGCTTAAAAACAAAGCACAGAAACTGATTTTTAAAGCCCAGATTTATATTACGGAGTTGTTTGTTAGCAATTAATTCATTCATTTCCCAATATGGCCCTTAAACTAATAATTAAGATCTGTCAAAAATATTTGTATGGTAAACACTGAACTTCTGACAAAAGTGTCTTGGTTTAGTTATCAACCAGAAAGTCACAAAAAAAAAAGGGGGGGGGGGGAATAATGAAAACAGGACTGAAATTAAAGGATAGTTTAAAAAAAATCTTGTTATGACCAAAGTTTAAATGTTCTGCTTATGACCCTGTGCCGTCAAGTCCCTAAAAATCATCTTTCTTTAAAAACTGAAATTAAAAAACTGAAATTTAAAAACTGAATTAAATTTGATGACTGAAAACAAGCAGCAGCATTTTGATGCCAAACTGAGATCCATAAAGGATATAAAAGTGTTTTTAAAATTTACTTCAGCCACATACCAAACATACAACTCTGTGAAACAAAGATTCCATATTCTAAATTATTAAGGCTCAGAAGCAGAAAAACACTCCCATCAGCAACTGTGCAAAGCTGGTCCCACACATGCTATATGGCCAAAAATTAAAATCAGTTTCTGAAATACTGTATAAAACTTTGTTGAACAACTCTTCAGTCTAACTAGAATAACTTCCAAAAAGAAGCTGTGGCTCAGAACTGAGCAATACTTCGTGTTGTGTACTTACTCATTAGGAAACAAAGCTTTTACATGTCTAGCCAGGCTAGTTTTGACAGCTACAATGTACTAGTAAAATATGATGTCTCAACTAACTGTATCTTACAGAGGTTCATTTTTATTGAATTTGAAACTGAAGCAATACATATAAGCCACAATTCTGAAAGTATCTATGCAAAGACTTAAAATATATGTGTATAATTAGTCTCTGATACCAGTGGAGCCTATGCACAGTGCTTGTAGAATCAGGGCCTTAATTGTCACATTAGTCACTTCAGGTACTCTTTAGTGGATTAGAACTCAGTTGAATTAACAGCTGAAAATACCTAATACTGTTTTCCCCACATTTGTGTTTTCTCTTTATTGAGAAAAAGGCATTTCAATTTAAAAAGCATCTTAAGCAACAGTAATAACCAAATTCATTCTGAAAATACTGCAGCACTGCATATTGCACAGATGCAAATTGTCACCCTCTAGTCAGAGAACTACGTGGAATTCACATTGCTCACAAGTAGCTTTTGACCTGCCTCAAAGCAATCCTGGTCACAAAGCCCACACTTCCAGCGGGAACACAACCCGGCCAGTGCTGCAGCACCTTTATAACACACCCTATGCAAGGTGTGTTAGCTAAGGCTCCTAAAGACTTGCTTTGCATTTCTGGGCTTTGGCCTCTGTTTTCTGGCCCCGTGTTCAAACTTGCGGGGGGCCCGTGCGCGAGTCTTTACAAGGCAGGCAGCCGTGGTTTTTACAACCTGCTTGCTCTTCCGTTGCGCCGCTTTGCGCCCACGCCTAGGGTGTGTTATAATCGAGTTTAAGTCCTTACGGATGGTATCATACCTATTCTCAGGATCATCATCATCATCTTCCTCCTCCTCCATTGGAATAGTCCTTGCTAGAGCCTCTCCCTCATCTCCTGAAAAAGAACCAAACGGGAAGCACTTAACACATGCAAACGCAGCAAGAATCAATAATGCATGATAGCACATAAATAAACAACAGAGCGCACAAACTACTTTGCTACCAACAAACCCTGTTAAAAGCAGCTTGGTAATACCACTTTTCTACCTTGACATATAAAAATAAGTATTTTTATTAATAAAGCATCTAGTTTTTCAAACAGAACTTTTATCTACATTATGCTTGCTACTACACACAAGTTGCAATTCTTGCCTTATTACACACTGTGAATTGGATTTTTTTTATACCAAAACAGAGAGACTGAATACTCCACCCAGGAGCCAGAAATTAAGTTACCCAAGAAATTACCTGCTCTATCAGAATCTCCACGACTGAGCTGGAGTAAACTGAAAAGGTAGCACCACCAAATATATTACACAATTGCTTTCCAAGTCTTCGAGCTGCCCTGCTGCTACAAGGATGTTCTGGAGAACACTATTGCTTGCCTGTCTTTGCTTTCAGAGTACGTGTGTGTGTAGAGTTGTGTTCTGAAAATTCCACATGCTACCCTTACTGCAAGTACCCAAACTCAGCTGCACTCCATGCCCCTGTCTCACATGGAAAGGGCATGAACAGCAGCAGGGTGGGAACATAACCCAGAACAGCCCAGGTACCTCAAAGCTTCTCTGCACTCTCTTGGCTGCAGAGAGGGATCCAAATCATTTCTAGTGCAATCCCAGGCCTCTCCCCTTGCTTTTCTCTTGTTCTTCTCATGCACGTATAAGTCAGTCAAATCTGCTGGGTAGTAAAATAAAGCTAAGGAGAAGAAACCTCACAATCCTAATTAGCTGAGACCCCATCATTTATAACCTGTACTGTTTATTTTCTACCTGTGTGGACTGGACTAAAGGCAGGCTGTAAGAGGGTACTCCAAGTTGGTTTAATGTACGTTTGTCCTGGAAACAGCATTACCCAGATGACATATGACAGGACTGTGTAAGAAGTGATCCCAGGAAGTCCCTCTCTTAGGTAAAAGTATCCTGGTGATCAAATCAGATTGTAAATCTTATTCAACGCTCAAGCTACACAGCTTGTTCAGACGCAGAAGACTCCTTTATTAATTCACTTATAAAGCCAATATATTTGTCTCCTCTTAAAATAATCTAACATAGGCAGGATTTCACAGACTCAAACAGTAACTTAGGTTGGGAAAGACCTCTGGACAGGACTTACTCCAACTCCCTCCTCAAAGCAAAGCTACCTTGAAAATAAGGTCAGTGTTTTCAGGGCCTTGGCCAATCAAGTTTAGAACATTTCCAAGTACGGGATTCCAAAGTTGGACAAGGCAACCAGTGTCAAGCTCTGACCATGCTCAATGTATAAAATACTTTTGCTAGTATCTAGATCCATTTGCTTGCTAACTCCTGTATCTGCTGCCTTGCACACATCCAGCTCAGCCTTCCCTAAAACTGCCCATTAGGTGATTTGCAGGCAGCAATTTAATTTCCCATTTTTAGTATTCTCTCTCCAGTCTAAAACAACCCACTTCTCTCTTGGTCTAACTCTACTGTCAATCATCCCACATCACCATCTCATTTTTCCAATTTGTGTACTGCTATCCTTCTCTCCAATAATTATCCAATCCTTCCATTTGTGACTTGCAAACTAAACAATTGCTCCTGCTGCCTGAGAGCCTTTCTGCTATATTATAGCCAACCTTTTGCCCTTGGGCCATTTCAATACCAAGTCTGTGCACATAACACTGTACATGAGCAATCCCATTTGGAAGGTATTTTTCTTTGATGGTTCAGTGATGCTGAGAACTGTCAAAATACAATGGTCTGCCTGTGTGAGAGTTCTAACAGCCATGGCAGTTAGCACACACAAAAAGCCAGCTCATTACTACGCAAGCTGGAAATTATTTGCCATCTCCCCCAGCAGGGGCATCACTGGGGAAACACTGATAAGGCAGCACTCAAGGAGAAGCCCTGAAAGTCTCAATATTATATGCAGAGACACAACTAAACTTACTTCACTGGAAGGCCTGGAAAAACAAACATTACAAGGGCTATGTAAAATGCAGAATAAGAAACTTATTTTCCAACTGCTCCTCAAGGATGATGCAAAACACCATAAATCAAACTTTTCCCGGGCTCTAAATCTGCAGCAGCACAGCACTTCTGAAAAGCAGCCTTTGCATGTGCAAAGATGAACAACTCTCCAGAAACTGAACTGCAGGAAAGCATCGAAAGAATTGGGTCACTGCCAAGCTGATAGGAAAAAGGGGGAATATTATGTCCAGTTTAAAACCTGAAAGTTTCAGGCTTTGAAGGGATGAGGGTTTTTTTTGTTTAAGAAACTACAAATAACTATCATGTCATTTTGTACTTAGTATCTGCCTGCAAGTACTTTCTTGGAAAGTCAAAATATAGCCGTGTCCCTTCTGCTACCTCATCACAGGACCCTAGAATGGTTTGGGTTGGAAGGGACCTTAAAACTTATCTTGTTCCACCCCCTGCCATGGGCAGGGACACCTTCCACTAGCCCAGGTGGCTCCAAGCCCTGTCCTTTTTATACTTCCAGGGATGGGGCAGCCCTGTGCCAGGGCCTCCCCACCATCATAACCAAGAATTCCTTCCCAATACCAAATCTAAACCTACTCTTAAGTCTGAAGCCATTCCCCATTTTATCTTCACAAACATAGTGAAGTTTGATTCTCTTTTAGTTTAGCTGCAGCTCTGCAAGCTACTGTATCTGAGGCCCCAGTTAAAGTAATGTACAGAAAGTTCTATGAAACATAATAATAAAAAAATAGGGAACAGTTTACCTGTCATGGTAATTAAAACAGTAAATAGAGTCTTTCTTCCTAGTTGAAAATTCATTTATTAAAATGACTACTGTCTGCGTAACGTGAAAACTGCCCTTCTTTTAGAAGCTCTTTAAAACCAAGTATTTAAGCACAGCAGTTCTGAATTTTCTAAAATTTCCTAAATCTTCAGGACACTGATGAAGCAGTTGGATCTTGGCAAGGAAAACAGTTATTACTACTAAACCTGCTATGAAAACAGTAAGCAATGGCAGATTTTTGTAAGTGACACCAGCTCTTCTAAGGCTACACAGCTCTTGTGAGGCCCAAAAAATCATCCACTTGATTTTTAAATGTCTCCTACAATGCCAAAGGTCTTCAGAGTCATCTCCAGCACATAACCAGGAGGTGAAAAACCTGAATTCCCTGAATTACTCCTTCAATCCAGCTTCTGCCAAAACAGTCCCTGGGCAGGGAAAGTGAGGACCAGGCTTTGGAAAGCCAAGCTGCAGCTACAGACTGGAGCTCCTCAAGCCTCTCCATTTACAGTGACATCCTTTTTTTCTCAAGGGACAAGCTGCACAAACTGAAATAATGAGATCTGAGAAGCACAGCATAGCTTGGGTCGGAAAGGAACTTTAAAACAGGTGCTTCCAAATCAGAACCAGAAAACCTAACTGGCTGCAAACATTTACATGTGTAATCACCTACTGATGAATATTTTTCACTTCTGGATTATTCATTGTCACCCAACTCTTACAAAACTCCTCAATATATCAATAATAGGTGCACATGACCATCTCTTGCACACCTGATGACTGACTGAATCCTGCACCAGCAGACAGCATCAAGCTCTCTGTCACCGGCCTGATCTTCTGCTCGTCGCTGCTTCCATCGCCTGTGGAATTCTGCTCATCGTTTTCTTCCTTATCAGATGAGGAGGAGGAAGTGACAACCCCCTTCTTTTTTGACACTTTCTTTTTTAAGCTAGTCTTTTTACTTTCCTTCACTGACCCTCTTTTAACCTTTTTCTTACTGTCTTCGTAAGACTCCTCATCAGAAGAGGACGAGTCATTCTGTTCTTTCTTGGAAACTTTCTTTTTGTGACTGATTTTTTTCTTTTCTTTAGTTGCAGTTCGTTTTTTACGCCGCATGGCATCTTCAGAAGAGCTCTCCTCTTTTTGAGGAGATTTCTCAGTATCAGAGGATAAATCAGGGTGTACTCTTTTAGCTACTCTCTCTCTCAAATTTCTCTTTTCTGGAAACACAGGTTCCTTTTTAATTTTGTCGTTTTCAGAAGAATTGCAACTTCCTTTCTCTGCAGAGGACTTGTCAATATCAGATAAGGAATCATCCTGTTCTTTCTTGAAGCCTTTCTTTTTCAGTTTTTCAGACTTCTTTGCCTTGCTTTCTGATCCTTTCTTGTTCTTTAGTCTGTCTTCCGAAGACTCAAACTTGAGCTCTTTCTTTGTAGATTTCTCAGTACTCTCTGAAGAAGAATCTTCTTGTGCCTTTTTCTTTTTCAAATCCTTGGGTTTGTTACCTTCAGGACAGCTTTCCTCTTTCTCCAGTGAAGACTTCTCAACATCAGAGGACTCATCGTGTTTTTCCTTCGCAGACTTTTCCTTGGAGTCTCTGTTTATCTTGTCCTTAGCAGATGCTCTCTTACCCACTTTCTTATCTTTAGAAGAATGGTTCATTTCCTTCTCTGGGGAAGACTTTTCAGCATCATCATCTTCAGAAGATTTGCCTTTCTTTTTCTTTAAATTTACCTTTCTTTTACTGTTTACTTTCTTCCTCTGCTCTTCTTCAGAAGACTCATAACTATCCTCTTTTCGTGAATATTTTTTCTTAGGCTTTTTTGCAGCCTCGATTTTACTCAACATTTTTATCTCTTTTTCTAACTCCGAATCATAGTTTGAAGAATCTGAATAGTTCTGCCGCTTCTTTTTAGCGGCAGCAGCATCTTTAGCTGATTTGCCTCTTTTAGCATCTAAATCTGAACCAGAACTGGAACTTTTTCTTTTTCGTTTTCCATTTTCATCCTTCGCCGGTTGACTCTCTTGAAAATCTGAAGCCTTCTGATCATTTGCTGGTGCTTCACTATTGCTGTCAATGTCTGAGGAACTACGACTTATCATTCCTGCCTCTTTGAGAACTGTTGGCATCTCATCAGAATCTGAGCTCTGATCCAACGCATACGGCTTTTTGGATGTGGAAAGTTTTTCAGGGCTGGGCCCATCAGCAGTCCCATCAGAAGAATTTTTCTTTTCCTTTTTCCTCCCTGGCTGCTTGGATGACTTTCTCTTGCGTTTCTCATGACTCGTGTCGTTGCTGTCCTCCTCGGAGTTGGATGTCAGAGGGCTGATGTCCGTGGGGCGCCTCAGCGGGGTGGTTTTCACGCGCGGCGACCTCCGCAGATCGGATTCCTCCACGGGCGCAGCCTCGTTCTCCGTGGAGGGTTCGCTGCCAGCGCTGTGATTCTGTTTCGTAGGATCACAGTTTTCCGCTCTAGGTTTTTCACCAGCGTCTTTATTTTCGTTTTCTGGACTGTTGTTTTGATCTTCACCTTTAACTGTAGACTCTGAAAGTGAAACAGGAGTCAATTTTACAACCAATTCCTTTGATCCTTTAGCCGAGGATTTTAACTTGGTACCACTTTTGGTATCTTTCACAGGAGTGTTCAATTTTGTATTTGAATTTAGGGTCTCGTGATCTGTTCCTGTATTTCCACCGTCTTGCTCATCTGATGGCATCTGAATCTCCATAGCAGATTCTAGAGTCTCAAAAATATCTTCAGGAACAGATGACGGAATGGACACGATATCCATGTCTAAAGCCTCTGTACTGTTCGGTTCATACTGAGGTTCTTCATTTCTGCCAGACTTTTTCTCTTCCCCAGAAGCAGGTTTGGTATCTGTCTGTTCCACTGCTGGAACACTTTGATCCATGGGCTCACTCTCAGGCTGTTCT
The DNA here is from genome assembly GCA_035221455.1 of Xenops minutus. NCBI lineage: Eukaryota > Metazoa > Chordata > Aves > Passeriformes > Furnariidae > Xenops > Xenops minutus. Next base: position 17,662,960 of record JAWWEE010000142.1, on the reverse strand, counting down.
GATACAGTTTTTTTCTGCGTCTGTACAGCATCATCCTCTTTTAATGCCACACGTTCCTTTCCTTCATCTTTTTTCACCTCATTTTTTTCTGATCTAACCTCAGGTTTTTTCTCTTTGGTATTTTTATCTTTGATTTTAACATTCAATGCTTGAATCTCCAGGTTCAGACCTTCTTCTAGTGCCAGATGAGCTTTTTTCATGTCACTCAGCACAGATTTAAAAGCTTTCAGCTGACACAGTTGCACAGTTGGGCTTATTTCTACATTTTCTGCAGTGTTTTTCAAAAAGCTTACAAAGCTAGAATTCAGATTTGCTGTAGTTTCAACCAGCTTTTTAGTTTTCTTAAGCAAGTCTTTTGGCACCATTAGTGCTTTATAAGAATATGTTAGCGAACCTGAATATGAATTATCTAGGTTTTTTTCTTCACCATTACAGTTTGCATTATTTCTCTTTGGAGAAAACTTGACGGTATGGTCATATATTTTACTTTTTTCACTTTCAACTCGGATCTTTTTTTTGTTTTGTTGACGTAACTGTTCTAAATTTTCAAAGACACTGTCACACGCAGTGACCAAGTCCAGTAAAGGCTCTGGATGGCAAATATAGCAGTGCCACTCGCTGTTTTCATCCAGGATAGTCGAGAGCTCCTTTCGACCCAGGTTCCGCAAAATGCACTTTTTACAGAAGGCGTTATGGCAAAAGTCACAGCAAATCAGATTTCCACCTTCAGCACACCACCTGAAACAAGACACAGCAATGTAAGAGGTCTCTCTCCTGATCAACACAGTGACACCTTTTGAAGTTGACACATTTAAAAATTCAGGTAATAAACAGATAGCCATTAACTGAAATAATTTTTAAAAGCACATCTGAAAAAGCACTCAAGAATTGACAAGTCAAAATTCACATACTAGATTAACAGTTCACAAGGCTGAAATGGTAATTTTCAAATTAATTTCAAGACAAAAAACTAACTACATTTTAATTTCTCTGTTTCTTCTGAAAATTTAGGGGGGGTTTGGAGTGATTTCACTGCAAAAGGAATTAGCTTAAGTCTTTCTAGCCTTAACTGATATATTACTACTGCAGGCACGTATGACCTGAAAAGCCCCTCAGTATCAGAGACTGCACAATTTCGACTGGGTTACACACCTAGACCTAAGAACAGAGAAATACTTCAGTATTTCAGAAGTGGGAGATGCATCTGGAGAACCAAGTTCCTGTGATTTACAAGGTTTAGAGTACCAGATTCTATCCCCACCTTTAAAATGTTTGTAAGGTTAATGGGCATTATGGGTTAGTGACCAAGTAATGGGCATGTTATTTAGATAGAAATGTGATGTCTTAGAAGTGTTTGCTATTGAATTTGTTTATAAAATATTGTCCTGTTGATTACTAAAATAACAATCCAATAGTTAGAAAAACCCTGGGGTTGAATATTTCCTGGTGAGACGTAATTGTTGATTACGCTCTTATTAAACGGAGGGTTTTTCTTGCAATAATGACACATGAAGATGCACAAACCAGAAGAGCTGTGAGTGTTACTGCAGTTTTGGACACTTACCTACACTGTTCGTCCATGCCGTCAGAATCACGGCTGATGTCATCGCTCATGTAATACTTGTAGCAAGTCTGTAAAGAGACAGGACAAGGAATCCTTTAGTACCTCTCAGCTGGGCTTCAGTCATTCATCTGATTTCAGAAGCTTGCCACTAAAAGCAGCAGTGGCAAGGCTTCAGCACTCTGAGCCTTTTACATTTGTCATAACCTAAAAAACACCTTCCACGGATACAACAGGGCCCAAAACATGACTTCTTATTTAGATGGCTCAAAGTTTATCTGAAAATTAAACAGGCTTTTGTTTGATTGCTGCATAATTGTGTGTTTTAGAACATCAGCTGAATATATATCTTCAAATCTCTATGTTTTTTTCCATCTGTTTCCTAGGTAAATCAACACCACATCATCCCCAACACAATACCACATAAATTACAATTTTCAGCTGTATGCTGCTTATGTTAGCATCTGATGCCATAAGGCTTTAAATAAAAAGGTCTTCAGCATTTATCCTGATGTTAACATCCAGCAGTTCAATTTTCAGGTGCAAACTATCTTCATTACAACAACCCCTAAATTTATGTAGCAGAGCTCCCAGTCAAGAGCTGCAACTGAACCCAACACCCTAAAGAAGTTACAAAAATGATACAGGTCACTTGTGTGCATGGCAGGAACACCGACAGCTACAGTCATGTGTTGAGGATTTTCAAGTCTAGCAACAAGAGTTGGGACTCCAGTGCAGGTGAAAAATAGCCATCTTCTAAGCTGGTTTTTGTAAAGATTGTTTCATAAAAGAAACAAGCCAGAACAGGCAGAGGAGGCAGAACATCCAACTACATGGCCATGCCTGAGATAGTCTGCCAGCTGAACATGTAACAATAATCAGACTGGGTAGAAGTAGGAGGGCAGAGGAATGTGCATTGTAAGAGATCTGTACCTCTCTATCTTCAGTGATACCTTTATCATAGAATCGATTGGGTTGGAAAAGACCTCCAAGATTATCGAGTCCAACCTTCATCCAACACCACTCTGTTTACTCAGTCATGGCACAGAGTGCCACAGGCAATCTCAGTTTAAAAACCTCCGGGGATGGTGAATCCACCACCTCTCTGGGCAGGACATTCCAATGCCTGATTACTCTCTCTGCAAAGAATTTCTTTCCAATATCCCCTGGCAGAGCTTAAGCCTGTGGCCCCTTGTGCTCCTGCTGGCTGCCTGGGAGAAGAGACCGACCCCCACCTGGCCATAACCTCCCTTCAGGGAGCTGTAGAGAGTGATGAGGTCACCTCCAAGCCTTCTCTTCTCCAGACTAAACAATCCCAGCTCCCTCAGCCTCTCCCCATAGGACCCGTGCTCAAGTATAAATACAGGATCTCTAGGCTGTAGAGACAGATATGCAAGAGACATCACTGTATCTCTGAAAATTAAGAGATGTCTCCACAGTGGGACAGGGATGTTTCCCTCCTGCCCTGTTCCCCACCTCTTCCCACTGCAGGCACCTCAGAGCCTCTCTGGGGCCACCAGGAAACCAGGCAGCTGAAGACCCAGATATGGGTTCAGGTTATGGACCAGATCACCACCACAAAGCTGCCATGAATTAGAACAGTCCAGGGGCTGCATAAATTGAGATGGCTCTGAAACTACTTTTCTGCTCCTTTTCCAACACTGTTTTACACAGAATACTTTAGCAGGAGATCCACACTTGAATCTGCTTCTACAGTATATTATGAACAGGGAGAAGTTTCAGACAGATCATTAAACATTAAAAATTCACTAAGATTACAGTCTTAAAGCTATAAAACTAGATTACAAATAAACCACAATGAGTTTAACTGGGGTATAAGAAAACAGGAATATAAATTTTTAAGTGTATTTACTTTTCCTCCTGCTTTTAGTTTCCCTGATTGTAGCAGCTAATGACTAAAAACTTTATTAATAAAAAAGAACTACTGCCACAAAAATCAAAATCCCACCCAAATCAATTAGTATGACATTCCAAACTAAACCAGCAGAATTGTTTACCACATACCTTACAAATAAGAACTTTCAGTGTAGGATGTCTGTAGATTGAATCCTTTTGAAAATGGTTCACCTGCTGCCCACAGGCTGTACAGCTTACAATTCCATGTAGTCCTTCCTCTATAGAGAGGATTATAAACCACACATTAATTGTTTCAATTTCTTTTTTTTTTTTTTAAGAAATCTATACATACCTATTTCATTTTCTTACAATATGTCAGCCTATCAGGTTTTATGCCTTTACTTCTTAACCACCCAGCACTAGAGAACTCTTCCTGTAACCACTTGCCACTTTAGAGTGAAAGAATTTCCCTGTAATTTCTGTGCTTCACTTGGGGTCAAGATACAATTCTTTTCCTTTGAGAGATTCAATTTGGCTTAACTGGTCACCTCAGGAGAACACACCTAAATAAGAGTCATCAATAAAACTCTCCCAGAGCACCCCTGATATTCTGGACATTCCCAATTTAATCTTACTTCAACAAATACCATTTTAATTTATGTTTGTGCTACATTTTCTTTCACACAGTTATAGTTTCTCAAGGAAAAATACAGAAAACCATTACAGAAGATGCATGAAATCCTTTCAATAGTGCCTGAAAACTCTTTTCTCACATTTTGTTCCCTTTGTGATGGTGGTTTTTGTTGTTTGGGTTTTTATGAAACCACAATTTTGCTGTAATACTACATGTTCCTCCCCATCTTGCTGATTGCTCCCAGTTTGTGGGCCACCCTGCTGCTGTACCTATAGTTGGTCAAGAAAGCACTTCTTTTGCCAACCCCCCAACTGACTTCAGAAGGGGTGAACGTGGGTTTGACAGGTTCACTCCATGCCAGGCTGTTAAACCCACTAATTAATACTGTGAGACTGTTCTGTTTTCAACAACAGAAAATCATTTGTGAAAGCTCATACAATTCAAAAATTTAATTTGGGATCAAGAAGATAGAGGTTTGATATGGGATCACTCAACAGTGACTTGTTCTTTGCTGTCATGTTCAGTAAGTGGCACAAGGAAACTAACTCAAATGGTTTAATTTAATGGTTACGATCTGAGTGCAGACTCTGTATCTTTTCCTATTTTTTAAATAATCACTGCCACAGAAGCACCAACACCACAATGTTAAGGAACTGAATGAACATTCTCAAGACACAACACAAGCTACCAGCAACCTACTGTTGAAGCATCATCTCAGATGGTTCAGGGGCCAGTGAGAACAGCTGATAGACCCTCACAACTCAGGGAAATTCTGAATGCATGTTGTGTCCAACCTCCAGGCATGCCTGACTGAACATCTGCAGAGCCCTCTCCCAACCTCAAAGCCAGCTAAAAGACCAGTTTCAAACACTGCTGCTAACCTGGAATAAAGGCATCCATCACATCCCTCTCCTCGGAAAGGAATGGCACGTTCTGCAGCACAGAACCCAACCCAGGCCTGGCCAAGTTCAAGCCACTTCCCTCTTTTCTACAGCTAAAGGGAAGCACTGCAGCCTCCTCCTCAAATCTGCACGTTGGCACCACCACAAAGATATAATTTATGAGGCAAACCTTTGTAAGCCATGTTACTACTACAAACCATGATGATCCAAGGAAATTAAACTGCTACTAATTAACTGAGAAAATACTTAAAAACATTCCTACTAGAGTTTATTAGCAAAAGTACAACCATAACCATTCTGCAGACACAACATTTGAAAATAATGACACAATGCCTCTTACAGGCTCTGATGAGAGCATTTGGTTGCTAGAAAGGCAAGAGTTCTATTACTGCCACTATTTCTAATATATGCAGGACATATAATTCCTAATAAAAATGCAAAGATGCAATCCAAAATGAACAAGATGTACTGGCATTTTTATTTTGTTATTATTTACTTGCAATGTGCAGACAATTTAGGATCTCAGGGGCTACACATTTACTTGCTCTGTATATGCACAGGGCACCTCAGTCAGGCATCAAGAGAAAGGTCAGTGCCACTTCATGCAAAAAGCTGACAGTCTGACAAAACCAAACTGGTTTAATAGATTCCCTAATCCAGCTTCTCTTGAGGTTGACTGGAGTCACATCCCTCACCTGGCTACTTTTGTTGGCCTGGAAATGAGGACAGCATAGGAGCAGGCAGCAGCTGTTCCATTTTCCTGTTTTCCTCAAAGCTGACAGGAGTTTAACAGACACTGGAGAGCTCTAAAATCAAACACTATCAGCAGTGACACTAACAGAGCTGAGCTTGTGCTGGATAAAGGTAAGGCTTAAACTCCTCATGTCCATTCCAGAACTATCACCCCATGTCAGGCACAGTGCATGAGGAACCAGTCCAGATACACAAAAGGTGGCCTGCAAATTCCTTAGGGATGGAGAAAAAAAGCTGGAAGGGCAGGTCATACAAACTGTACTGGGGATGAAGACACAGGCCACAAAGCTCAAGCAGAAGAGTCCTATCTTTTCAACATTGCACCCCTTGAAGAATTCTGTTAAACCATTTGCAAAATTATCATAAGCACAAATGGGAAAAGCATTCCTAAATGCTGCACAGGACATCTTGCATGAGTGAAACAAAACCAACTTGCAGAGATTAAGAATTCAGAGAAAACATCAACGCTCAAAATGTGATTAACACCATGCGTGAGCCCATGTGTATGCACAAGCACATTTCCACACAGTCACATTTTACTTCCCTTCAACCACACAGGGAGAAATAGCACTTAATAAATTACAGTATGACTTTTTTAAAAGAGAGCAAGTATCTCAAATGATACAATGGGAAGAATAAACAGTATATATAGGATCTGTTTGTATGAACACCCTGGGTACTGCTGTAGGTATGTGAACTAAGATATCGTCACTAGTGTTTACAAAAATATTTGCCTTCTTATTGGCTACTTTATACATAATCCTCCCTCTCCTTTCATTTTTGGAATAAAACAAGAGCAATTAATTCCTCTTAGGACTATGATCTACCTAACCTCCATTTTAGCAGGAGTTATGGAAAACCAGCTGATACAGCAGCTTTTCAAAGATAATCCTTAGAAAGGCCCACCAGTAAGGGATTTCCCACAATTTAAAGACAAAAATCTTTGAATTGTTTGAGGGTTTAGGATTTTCCTTAGTTCACTGATGGATAATCTGCCTATACATGTCCCACATGGTTGTGTTCTTGGTGAATCAATGAACATTCCTGTATCAATTCCTTAAAAAAGAAATACCTGTAACACCTGCAGGCAACCAAGAAACTGTACCTAATGATGCATCCCTATAACCTACTGAAATAGATAACAAGTTTAATGGGAACTAATCTTAGCTTTCACTGCTGCATTGCAGGGGCAGCAATGGAGGCTAATTTCTGTCAGTCAGAATCCTTAATGAACAAAGAGCCAGAAGAGTGGAGGTATTTTTAGGATAATTTATCAGAAATATGAACAATTTTTAGATGTACCAAATGTGGTCATAAGCAACAATTTAAACCCGTTTGAATAGATGTTTTAAATTGTATTTACCTCCACGCTTTTTGGGAGCTTCAGGTTTCATTTTAACGGTATTTCTGCTTCTAAATTCAGGCCCTTTAAAATCATCTTTGTCTTCATTCAGCACTGGCTCAGGCTGTACAACCACTGTACCTAGAATAATTTTATTTAGAAATTGGAAACCATTACACATCCAAATGAAGTGCAAAAGGTCTGTTTAAATAAAGCCAACAAAAAAAGCGCAATCTCTTGACTAACACTCAACAAAGGTTTGAACGCACAGATATTCACAGAAAAAAAAAAAAGAAAAACAAAACTGAAAACAAACCACCACACACTTCAAACTACAAAGACTGAATGGGCCAAGGAGCAAATTCTGCTCCCTCTGCCCCTAAGGTGGCACGTGCATGACGGGACTGTCACACTGCTGGGGGGTGTGGACAGGAATTTGCAGTGGATGCTACAAATAAAGGACTTGGGTTACAGCATTTAAAACCCTCAAAACCCCTGCAGTAACTATGTGCTTCTCTCTTTGCCCTCTTCCATCCAGTTTCTCTCATCTGCATTTATTTCATCATGAAATAAATGAAAAAGCAGTAGAATAAAACTTGCTTTGTCTTTATCAAAATTCAGACATTCACATCCTTCATTTAAATGAAGAGCACCAATCAAAATCATGTGAATGAAAAAAACTTCTTTCATATTTAAGAGCCCAGTTGGAGGACACTGAAAATAATCTCACATCTGAAAAAATCATTTTAAAGTGACTGCTCTAAATACTGCTACTCATGCAGTAAAGAGCAGCAATTTTTCCTGAAACTTTCAGAGATAAGAAATGGAGGAGATTAATCAAACTGATACTGTAGTTAAGAGCAGAGGGATGTAAAGCTTATGGAATAAACTGTTTCTAAAAGGTGCTTAAAAATACATTGAGTAATGACATTTCACCCCCAGCATTAGCTTTGCTTTTGTCCATCTAATTGCTAACATATAACCTTAAAGACAGAACTGTAACATAAGACCTCCAGGTGACAGAGCGTGAGACTTCTACAAAACAACAGAAGAAATTGTTTTCCCTGTTTTGAGACGGTTTTATCCAGGTGGCATCTGGAATTAAGCCACCAGCACGTCCTGGAACACCCATGGACTGAAACATGCCCAGTCCCAAAGCAAAGGTGCTCGGGTTCCTCTGTGCTGTGTGCACTCCCATGGGTGTGTGTATGTAAAAGCCAACAGCACCTCAGACAGGCATTTTACTAACACATGTGCATTCTAGTTTATTATTTAGGCTGCCTCACAATCTTGGCTAATTTGCTGAATTCAGACACAAAAAAGACATGACCTACCTTTAGGCAAGCTTTGCATATCTACATCGTTTTCTGAGTTCTCATTGGAAACGTCTTCATTTACAGTTTCATCTACAATTTGTTCCTCATCTGACCCGACATATTTGGTTACAACTGTAGGTTTCCTGCATAGACAGAAAAGAACATGCTCTGGCAAACAGTACATACTGCAATCCAGGTAAGCATGCAGCTTTGCAAACACCGTATTAACTGAGGAAAACCATGTTCTTTTTAAATTTATTTAAGACTTTATGAGGTGGGATGCTCCAAGGTTATTACTACATATAAATGGTACATTAATTTTCTTGTTATGAACAGGAATTATCCCCTCCAATGTGAAATAAAAACACATACTAATAAAATATTTTTGTTTCACAGCCTTGTGTATTTTTTTTTGTCAAATCAAGGTTTGATGTGTTTTTAAGAAAGCCACACTTCTATGAAAAAAAAAAAACTAAACGAAACACAGGTGACTGCTCAGAAATTTGATCCATTATTCCAGATTTAACAGGCAGCACCAAGAGAACACACAGATATTAAAAAATTACAGAAAGCAGCTTGGCTGAAGAGATGTTTGCAAGGAAATAAAAAGAGATAAATGAAAAAGCTGACTGTTGACTAAAAGGATCAGCTGCCAGAATTCCACACAAACGTAATTTCAACCCGAATCCATGAAAATAAATGAATTTACTATGTCAGGAAAGGAAAAAAAAATATACTGAATATGGAGCATAATTTTCAGTAATGTGAAGGCCATCCATGAACTACTGCAGGATCCTGGTTTTGTATCAGGCACAGCACGATAAACATGAGTGAAAACACCTTGAGTGCTAAGACAGGATGCAAAAAAACCAGGACTAAAACCAATGCAAATGAAAAAGCAGGACACTGGACTCAGATGAGGAAGAAATTAAAGCCAAACATAAAACCACACTTGCAAATATAGCACCAAGACAAACAAAAAGGAGGCTGAAGAATATTAATCCCAGCAGACATGACAGAATAAATAAACTTGGATACAAAGGTGAGAAAGAGATACTGCAAAGAGCAGTACTAAGGCAGCAGCTGAAATGGTGCATTTAGGAGAGCTCAACTATCTGTACAATTCACTGGGATTTTATAAAACCCCACCAAGGACAGAACTTGAACGAGCATCAGCTGGGAGCAGGTGAGGAGTTGGACTAGAGCAAGTCTGCTGGTGCTTGGCACACAAGTAACCTGTCTCCTATAGGTTCAAAGGAATGGCAAACAGTGAACTCCATACTTTGTAGGTCAAAGAGGGGAAAAGGATTAAGCAGGGATACAGCAAATGACAGACTCTGCACAGGACAATTCAGCAGCACAGCCTCCCAACAGAGAGGTACAGAAAGCCTTTTTTTCCATACGACCCAATTTACATTTTTATTAGAAACCTACATGTAGAAATAGCAAAAGTGAAGGAACTCTTGTATAAACTCCTGTCCTGATGAAATGGGATAATCTTGCCTTTGTTCATAAAAATCCAGCATTATGATCTTTACCTTTGACCCTGAGAAATGGTATGAATTTTAAGTATATTATGGGGCATTTGTTGTACCAGCACTCTGCTAACTCTGTGGATTTACACTGGTGGATACCAAAAATATTTGGCACAGTGCATCGATTTTTCTATAGTTTCACATACTAAAAAGTAATCTACTTGTTTTTATTTTCCAAACCAACCTTTTGGAACGGGATAATCCTAAGGATTTCGTTCTTTCTGAGGAACTACTGCCCTAAAAAGAAGAAAAAAGTGTAAAGGTCAACAACACATTTGTATCTGAGGGATCTGTGAACAAAGCCAGCTTCTTGCTTTAACTAGAATACATCGCAGAAGTCACCAGTGCTTGCAAAAAGAAAAAAAAGAAAGCAGCAGGAAAAGCATTAACAAGTGACACACAATTTCAGCAGTTACCCAGCTCAGTTAAACCAAATCCATGGAGTTTCAGATCAGAAGTAAGCAGCTCAGTGGGGATGCTCTTCATGTTGCATGAAGAACCCATGGCCTTTTCCAAGAGGGTTCCTTTCCCAGAGGGTTCTGGAAGGCTGGCACTGGGGACTATTGTCAGTGTGCACCCAGGAAGTGCCAGCAGAACACTAACATTTCTTATCTGGCTCATGTGCCAGAAAGCACTGGTTGCCTTTACAGGAAAACCGATTTTTCAGAGGTTTTTGCAGTCCTCTCATAGCCAGGTCTGTGCAGTTTAAAATACCTGAATTTACAGCGGTAAAGGCAAACTAAGGCAGGACCCTGGCACTTGTGTTCTTTACATCTTAAGGTGTTGCCAAGCAGTATGTTTCCAGCAGGAGAATGGGTAATGGTAACATATACCACATGAAAAGTCTCTTTAATGTGTATAACACATCCTATAGAAGAAATCTGCTCATGTTTAATATAGATCCTGTACGTCCACATTTCTTTCTCTTTTGAAAAACAAAGCACGTTCACCTCGGACAACTAAGTACCTACTGTTATCTGAGTACCACAGTGTAAATAGAGACCAATTCTTTTAAACCAAAAACAGTAAGAGCATGTTAACATATAACCCAAAGAACAGAATCAGGATAAATGAATATTAACCAAATTTCTTTCTAAAGAAAAACTCACTTTGCAATATACTCAACCTGAATCAATTAACAGCACTTTTTATTTCTCAACAAAATGCCACCGCATACCTCAGGTAAGCAAAGCCTAACTCTGTGTTAGAGCCTGTGTGAGACACACTGTTCTCAGGAACTGTTGTACACCAGAAAGACAAACTAATTTTCTTGGGCAAGTTCATTATTTCAGTAATTTAGAAACAAAAGGGGAGGAGGATAGAAATGATTGCTTGCACGTGCCGAAATCAAAGTGAATTTAATTCAAAATACAAAATTTAATTTTACATTTATTTTTATATATTTCACAGCTAATGTTTCCATTCAACAGACATGACAGCATTTACCATGTGGTTCTCACAGGATTATTTCAATATTTATTGTAAAAGTAACAAAGTGAACTCAGCTACTCTACACTACGCATGCAATTAGAAATCCTACCTCCTCTTTGTTGTTCTCCATTGAGGCTGGACTTCCTTTAGGTTCTCTACTTTTACCTGAGGAGAGAAATTAAAGAAATTCACTCAAATGCAAGAAACATCAGAAGTTCTTCACATTGCACATCACACTGAATAAAGATGACTTTGTGACTTTCAGAAACACACTGTTAAACAAGGAAACACATTCCACTGTATTTTACAGAAATCATTTAGGAATCCCTTTCAGTTCAGTTCAGGAACAGCCTTCCCACTGGTGCAGAAATCCTGAAGCAATGGAAGTGCAGCTGCACGCAGAAATAATACCACTAGTGCATTTTTGTTAATCCCAAAAAAGTTCCTTCAAGTATTTTTTCTTACACCTGTTGAGATTAAAAGTATTAAATCTGGGATCATGGAACCACAGACAAAAAACCCATTTGACACAGGGTACGATTGAGAACTCCCATTTCTCTATCCTGGAAACTGTGGAATATAATAAAGCCTAAAGACCTGCAACCTATTAGCACTTGTTCCCATCCACCAGTCCTGGTAATGGAAGGGAATGTTTTGTTCAGAGATTCAATGGTACTTGGAAAAGTTGTTCCAAAGGCTTAGGAACAGCATGAATTTAACTGATGCACTATGGAGAAGGAGGAATAATTACAGGATACATATCAGGATTATTGGTGATTTAGCACTTCAAGTTATTTATCCTTAAACTTCAGTTTTGGGAGAATCAAACCATTTTCTTCTACACTTAAAAAAAATTTAATCACTTTTATTAGAGAATTCAATGCTGGGTACTTGATCTGGGCTGAACTGTGTTAGCAAATTGCAGCAAAAATAATCCAGCCATTTCCACATGTGAAGGAGGGAATAAAAGATGGAAGCAGACAACACTTTTGGCCCTTTTAGATACTTGAAATTTCTTCTCTAGAATATTACTGGTATTTCTGTATTCTGAGCTAAAAAGCTGGGATTTGGAAGGAGTGTGACATTTCTTCTGAAGATTATACAGTGTCCACCTTCACAACCCTCACAAGACTCTACGCAGTAATTCACACATCTCTCAAATGCTGGACCAACCCAAGATCCATTACTATATAAGCCTAATTTGGCCCCAGTCACGTCCGTAACTTGTGTTTGTAACGAGCATCCTGATTACAAAAAAAGCAGGCATAGGTGCTACAGACACTGCCACTACCCACAGAACACTGGGAGAAGGAAATCTGCACAGTTAATGCTGATATTTCTTAATATTTAAGTGTTTAATCTTGACTCTTCAACTTCAATATGTTCTTTTAGATTCCAAAGCCAACACTGAAACACGCCGGCTACGAATTGCACATGTACCCATTTCAAAGACAATCTGTATTTTACAGCAAGGAACCAAAATCTGCCTTTTAACTACATAGAATAAAGGAAAAGATTTCTTTTTCCCAGTGTGCTCCTCAGCAAAATTTCACTTGGAGATGCATGTACACAAGAGTTTATTTTACTATTCTGATGAGGTATCACAGGAGTAATTCCTTTTTCCTGTGTTAGCAGTTCAGTTTGATGCTGACACAAGGAGCTGAGTGCCACAGGCAGCAGACTCTCTCAAAACTAAACATTAAAAAATAAAACCAGCACACCAGAAAACCCATGAAAGATATTACTTAGGACAACGGGAGTTTGAAAATAAACTCCTTAACACAGCCAGCACACCCTCCTTCTCCTGGACTCTACCACTTCAGCACAACTTTTGGCTTGTTAAACAGTAGAGACTGAAATGTTTTGCACCTGTATCCAGTCCAAGTTAAACTAAGAAACAGTTTAACCAGTTAGACTTTATTCAGTACTGATAATAATAATAATACAGATTTCATTCAGTACTGATATGAAATAATTTCACTGTTAATCACTGTAATCAAAACAGTGTTTAAAATTCATTACCTATTTCTAACTTGCAAGTAAGAATTCCTCATAACCAACTCTGACTTAATGTAAGACTCCAGGTTTTCCAGAGGTCTTATTTCCTTTTCAACTGTTTCCAGATCACATGTCGAAATCTTTTTTGAATAACTATGAAAGCATCATCTCCAGAACTACTTCTACAACTATCAGCATGCAAAAGCTTTACTTCAGCAGAGGAACCTATTACCCCCAGTCACACTTTACCAGGTCCTACACTTTAATTTCAGGCTTTAAGAGATATTGTCCACACAAACTCTTGAAAGGCCTTTGGTTGTTTGATACCTCGAGTTCACATCCAGAGAGAAAAACCATACCATTTTCTCCAATTAATGTGGTGCGAAAATGGGCATTTTGGCAAAAAGCACAACGAGGACAGAACCAGGACACTGCGTTTATAAACCCAGGAATGCCCAGCAAGGAACTCCTACCCCAGCAAATCCATGTGTGTTTGCCATCTTGTGTTTCATAGAGGGTTAGTTACCAGAAGATTAGATTTTTTTATACATTTAGAAAGATTCAGAATGGAAATAAATACTGCATCCAAGGTCTATTGTGTGTTTATTAAGCTATCACCACTTAAATCACATGAGGACTTTCTATAATTGTCCCAGTGAAGGGTGATACAGTGAAATAACAACAGCAAGTTACTGGACTTTACAATCATATATACATTGAAAGTAAAGAATACATAAAATGTATTTTTACCTATGCTTTTGTTTTTAGACAATGCTGGAGGAGAGTTTGCGTCCTCAGATTCTTCTGATGAGTGAGCCAAGAAATCATGTAGTTTCTGTACCAATGTATTCAATTTGCTTTCACTGTTAAAATACAAGTAATACTTCAAGTTACTTACATATCTCACTCTAATTTACCAAGCTCAAAAGAAATTTTGCTTCATTTCAATTAATACACACCTACAAGAGATTTAAATGTTTGTTTCTGCAAAAGGATATCAAAGTAAATAAAACACTGAATTTTTAAACCCTGAGTAAACTAGTAGGTGCACCCATATTGACAAAAAAAAGCACTAAGGACTCTGTTAGTAACAAGAAGTCTATTCTAAGTAATTTTTACTATTTACAGTTACTGACAGAATTTGAGAAAGTCTGAGTGATAATGCTGCTATGCCATGAAGACAGCAAAAAATTAAGATTCTATTCTGTCAGAAACAAGACAGGTAAAAACAATAGAACCCTGATTTTATTACCAAGAACAAAACCTTTGGGGATACAAAACACTAGAACTGACAGCAGTTTCCCCTACAACCTTAATAAGAAAACAAGCGTGTTGAATGTGGCAGAGCAACATGCTCATGCAAGACTTTTATTAAAAATCAACCATCTACATAAACCTGCTGTGTCATGTGTTAATTTTGTCAAGACAACCATGCAGGACCAGATCATTCCCTGACCTGATTGTATGAGAACTGGTAATTCACTTATAAAAAGCAATGCCCTGGGACTCTTCACTAGGCACCCCCAGACCCCAGGAACTGTTAGTCTGGGCTGTACATGCCCACTGCAGGAAAAAGCAACACCTTGATCCCATGCTTTCCTCAAAAAGCTGCACCACTTCATAACCCCCAGGCTATTCCCTTGCATTTTGCATGGTTTATTTCAGATTTCCTCCTCTGCAATTCCCTGAGACCAGACTTTTCGAGCTGCAGGTGCGAGTTTGGGACCCCCGCAGGGAAGTTCCCACTCAGCTGTTTGGCCACTATCAGAGCTCTGGAATCTGCGAGCCGATATGTCTGACTCATCATGCCTTATCAGCTGCTCCAGACAGCTTTTTCCAACTGCTGACCTACCCTGCCCCCTGCAGAGGGGAGCCCAGCTAAAGGATACAGGCTTCCACCCTTCTCACTGTTTGTCTCCCCATTAATTCCAAAAGAGTCTTCTAACAGCAAGAAAAAAACATTTTCTGTCACTGTTTTACAGGTCACAGAAACTTCTGAGCATTTATCAGGAGCTCAATCCACTCAGCTTTACCATCTCTACTGTTTCTCTGAACACATCAATTTATTAACTAACGACTTCCAATCTAACTGCTATTGCTAAAAACACCCCGTTTTATAAGAAGGACGTGCAGGTGAGTGCTCTCCTGAGCAATGAGCGAAAGGGTTTCATCACATCAATGCAAATTACTATTTCAACCAGTGAAAAGAGCCACACATAAAACTGCACAAAACATCAATTTAAAAAAATAATCCCCAATTTCCTGCCATCTTCTGAAGTCCTCAAAATAAAACAAAATAGCATGTTAATGGAATGATTTTCTGCATGAGCAAAGAGCACTTTTCTTTCAAGACTACATATGTGCCATCAATCACTTGAGCAACTTTCACAGTGTAACAAAGCTGTTTAACTCTCAAGTGTATCTTAACATTTTCTTCTCAATCTGTCCAAAAGTCTTTCCCTCTGATTACAGGACTCATGCTGCTACACAACTGCCAGTCCCTAAACTCGGGCTTCCCTTTTTTCTCCTGGAGGGAGGGCATACTTGGAAAACATTACAGACCATGATAATGGCACACTGCAGTTTTAACAGCTTGCATGCCCTCCTTTAGAAAGGAGACAAAATGACAATTTACATACATTAAGTTAAAAAAAATAGAGCTGTTCAGAATTATTTGATAGTAAAAGCATATAAAGAGATTTTATATCCACTCCAGATGGTCTGAAGAAATAAAGCATATTTAGAAAGGCCACAAGAAAGTGCATTTTTCATAGTAAAAACAAAAAACAAAAATAAAAACAAAACAAAAAAGCCACATGTGGAATTCTGTTCATTTAGTTTATAAATAACTTGTTTTGGTAATAGCATTTTAGAAAGAAAATGGGAACTATAGATGAGTTTAGTATTCTCAATACAAACCAAATTCAGCATGTGTCTTTGTGACTAACACTTGGAACATTATCTATTAGGATTTATTAACTCTTAGCCTAACTAGCCTAAAATTATCATTTTCAGAAGAAAATGTTCTTGCTGACAAACAACCAAAAAAGAAAATATATATATTTATACTAAAAAGTCTTCCTAATTTGCTTTTCCTCTTGATTAATCATCATTTTGTACCATAACCATGTATTAAGAAATACCAGGTCAAACCTAAGCAAAGGTGTTACACTTACCATACTTCACCAGAGAGAAATGTTCATTTAGGGCAATGCTTTACCCGGTTTTGTGCAAAAGTGATTTTATGTCATGTATTTATACTTGAGAATAAGATTTTTTTTTAAGCTCCTACCGCAAAATCCTTATTCTTTGCAATACAGACTCACTATGAAATTGATCACAACCTCTAAGTGTGTATTTTTAAAAAAAAACACAGAAGCCTAAAAATGTAGAACCATGTCAGAAGCACTACTGGGGCAAGCAGGCTCCTCTACATAAAACAATCCTTAGAACTGTTTTCAGACTTATGTGCACTAAGCAAATGGCTTCACCATCAGTCTAGAGCTATTTCAACACTGTTCAGCCTAATTAAAACAGGAATGAAAGGGAAGGTGCCCTGCTATTATTGGCTTGGCCATGAACCTGATTTGTGACCTTGGGAAACTATCTTGTAAGAGTACAATTTCCTACCTACATTCAGAGCAACTGCTGTAAAATCAAACAAAAAAATGCCTGGCCTTTAATAGGATAACAAAAAGGCCCATAGTAGGCAAATCACCTCTAAGCCTAAACGAGTCTACAAATATACAGAATAAAGAACGAGACAGGTGGTTTCCTAATCCAGACACAACATGCTTCACTCAGTCTGGCTGCAGACCACTGTGCCCCTGTATGTTCTTACCTGTACTGGGGTTGTGTAGCCATGTTTTGGTGGTGGGGGGCTACAGGGCAACAAACTCCTGTGAGAATGTGCCAAAAGCTTCCCCCACATCCAACAGAGCCAATGCCAGAGGGCTCCATGATAGGCCCAGTGCAGGCCAAGCCTGAGCTCACAGCAACATTGGTAGTGCCTCTGGGATAATGTATTTAGAAAGCTGCTGCACAACAGCAGCTAGGAGAGAGGAATGAAAGTGTGTGAGCACCACAGCCCTGCAGACACCCAGGTCAGGGGACAAGGGAGGGAAGGAGGAGCTGCAGGCACCAGAGCAGAGACTCCCCTGCAGCCCATGGGGAGGCAGCTGTGCCCCTGCAGCTCTCGGGGGTCCATGGGGCAGCAGAGACCCACCTGCAGCCCATGAGGACCTCACAAAGGAGCAGGAGATGCCCAAAGGAGGCTGGGACTCCATGGGAAACTTGTGCTGGAGTAGGCTATTCCTGAACTCCACAGGAAAGGACTCAGGCTGGAGCAGTCTATGAAGAAGGATCCACATGGGACAGGTTCACAAAGGACTGTGTCCCACAGGATGGACCCCACGGCTGGAGCAGGGGAAGAGCAGGAGGAGCAAGGAGCAGCAGAGACAAGGTGTGATGAACTGACAAGAGCCTCCATTCCCAGCCCCCTGCATTGCTCAGGGAGAAGAGGCAGAGAATCAGAACTGAAGTTGAACCTGGGAGGAAGGGAGGGGTGGGAGGAAGGTGTTTTAACACCGGGGTTGTATTTCTCATTACCCTACTCTGATTTGATTGGTAATAAATTAACCTGATTTCCCCATGTGGGATCTATTCCACCTGTGATGGTAATTGCTGAGTGGTCTTCCCGTCCTTATCTCAAGCTGAGCTTTTCATGGTATTTTCTGTCCCCTGCCCAGCCGAGGAGAGACTGTGCCAGAGCAGCTTTGGTGGGCACCCAGCGTGCTGCCCAGCCAGGGTCAGCCCACCACATCACCTGTGTTAGCTGATGATCCTGCTGCTCCAAAGAGAGTCACATCACCTTGGACACAGACAATTTTAAGGAGCAGTTTTCATTTGGATCCAGCTCACCACACGTTCACGTGGTCATTCTCTCTGAAGGCAGCTGAGGTGATGGAAACTCCTAGCCAAGGCAGTGTAAGTAACAGGACTGGTCACTTTAGCAGCAAACCTGGGGCCCATTGGATTATACTGTGAAACTGCACTAAAAACCCTGCTATCACACTCAGTTTCTATCTACTTTCTTCAGACTTTCTTCAAAAATATAGGTAGAAAATGTCCCAGTTATTGTCAACACCTGTAAGAATCGTGTGAAAACTGCATTTTCTTTACAAAAACGAATTTTCCATTCTTCCACAGGATCATACCAACTTTTAGTCTAAACAAGTGCTCCTCATCTGAATTTCAAGGGGCTCCTGAAAGTCAGTGAGACAGCTTTTATCCAAATGTTGATAAATAGGCTTTTCTTAAGTACCTGCCTTCCTTATGTTCAATACTTGTCTAAGATTTTCCTACACTTAAACTTTTAAAATACACCACAGGCACAAGTTTTTTAAATTCATATTTACAGTTACTTCGAATTAAGTCCCAGTAATTTTTCACTTTTAAAGTTGAAATGAAATACTGTAGAACAACTATTAAGCAGACAAAATTAAACAATCCTTAGGAAAAATAATTAAAGAAAAATGAAACCAGATGTGCTTTTCAACTGCTGGCCCACAGAGTGCCATCCTGTGCTTCAGACTCTACCCTGAACAGCAGAAATCCAACAGCCCCCAGCAAAGGGCTGACTGATTTAATTAAGATGCTGGGAAGACACAGTACCTGTGCCTTCCTATAATCAGGTCAGTATTGTGTTACCTACAGATCTTCATAAAAGTTTTTCCTGATGAGAAGGAAAAGGGTTAGACTTACCCCCCATTCAAAGATTTCAGTTCCAAGGGCAGAGCCTACATAGTACATAGTTGTTTCATAGAAAACATGTCAATATTGTGGCTGAACACACAATGAATGAAATAGCTTAAAGCTGTTGGGAAGAGTGATAGAGGACAAAACCTACAATAGAAGTTGTTTATTTTCTTATTCCAATAAAAAAAGGAGTGAAGACCCCTGCAATATCCTAAGCCTACTTCTCTCAGGAAAACTACCAAACCAGAAAATAAAATCAGCCTATCATTTTTCAGTGGAACAAGTAAAATATGGTTTTACAAAGGTGGGGAAAGAGATCACTTGATCCCAGTGGGGTTTTCTTACCTCAATATTAGTTTTCCAAGGGCAAAGCAACATAGCGCTGTAAAGCCTAAATCAAGTTTATGTTTTAGACCTTATTTGTACTGAAATACCAATTATGAAGAAACAAGTAAGGTTTTACAATCAGGATTCGCAGAGTCTGTGGTGGCACCAAGCAGCTCTCCTGCCAAAGGACACAAACCCTCATGGCTCACACACACCTGATGCCCTCCACAGCCTCAGTTCTCTCCCTCCTCCTCCAGACAAGTATTTCCTCTGACATGCACAGAAGCTCAACTCACTAAATCAGGTTCATCAGAAAATACCTGAATACCAAAGCTCTGACTGGAGAGAGATGGAGGCATCCAGCACTTCAGAGTCAGAGACTGTGCTAAAGACTTTAACATACACTCACTTTTTTTACTTTGTTTAGAACTGACCTTAAATCCACGGGGGCTCAATCAAATGATACCTGGTAGAAACACTCAATGATGTGAATGAAGTAACTTTGGAGCTTAAGTGCAGCATAACAGGTTCAGACAGGTAAACAGAATTATCTTCCTCCAGACACACAAGGGGAATGAGATAATAACAGTTCAAAGTCACTAAGAGACCCTTTATTCTGATCAGGGAAAACTACACCATTTCTTTTTGTTGACATCGTGCTTCACTAAGAAGTAAAAATAAACTTTCATTTTTAAGCTGTTTCTTTAATGAGATCTTAAACCCAAACAGACAAAAAAGTTTTGTTTTTGTAATGATGTAAGACAAATCTCACTGTTAGGTTGGCTTCAATGCCACAAAGAAGTGTAAATTCAGTGGTGAAATAATCTGCAAACTGAAAAAGACTGAGGTCACCACTTGAAAATCTAAATACACTATTTTCAGCCATACAGAAATCATGACAAACTGCATTATCATGATCATATTAACAACTCATGAAAGGAAGCTCAAATAGCACATATAACAAACACACAAACCAGACAGCTGTACTTAAATGCTTAAACCCTCTGTGTAAGGGGAATGAAGGGCCCCATCTCTAATAGCATCAGGCCCCTCAACCTGAAACTGCCTTTTGCTTCATCTGCCTTCTGCTCCTGCAGTTGATCACAGGTTCTCAATGAGACAGCCTTCAGTACAAACTCTGCCTGAGAATTAAAGCCTCTCCCTTCAGCTATCCCAGATATTCCCAATCACAGTTGCCACTGGCTTTAAAGGTTGTAGCTTAGTTTTTCATCTTACAAGGTAAAAGCCGTATCAGTTTGCCCCACTGTCAGTCCTGAATGTATTGCCTATTTTCTAGTTTTGCTTTACATGACAGATGTATTTGCCCAACCAGGCCTCTAGGCTGAGCCTATTAAAAAACCTACAGCTGGACCTACTCAGACATAAATTTCTACAACTGTGCAGCTTTCAGATTTGCAAACAAACTGCTTAAATAGCACTAAAGTTGACACTGGTCAGCAACCTATGTCATCAAATCCTTGATTTTTTCAAGGTTTCACTCCTTTTCTAGAGAAAGAAAAAAACTCCACACTAATTAATCCATCATTCATCCTGAGTGATAACTAGATTTTGTCACAGACTATGAAAGCCTTATGCCTCTCCTTTAGTAAATCAGGGCACTTTACTTCTTTTAAAGTCAGTATAAAACCTTCCATTATATTTGCACTGAATTTCTACAATCTCTTCTTTCTCCTCTCACCACACCACGGGCACAACCTGTCACTGACCCGTCTGTGAACTGATTCATGTTTCCAAATCACCTGCAGGCGCAAGCTGAGCTCCAGCAATACCAAGAGACTTCATGAGGTCCAGCACTATCCTTAGGCTTTTCCTTGAAAAAAGACACTTCTAGTGATCCAGTTTAAAATGCACTTTGTCATAGACTGCAGACATCTGTTTTTATGGTGAATACAGCACATTTTAGCATTATTTTGATATCTTCTTTTGGTGAGGTAAAGCCATGTAAAAAAGCATTGCCTTTTCCACCCTTCAAGCAGAGGGTGCAAGAGTTCATCTCTAAGAGAACTAGGAATTTCAAGCTTCCACAATGTTAAGGTCACCTTATTGCAGCATTTGTATTATATACCCCTCTGTCACACCAAATTATTTCACAGAAAATGAAGGTGTCTCCAGTTAAGCCCTACAGAAACCCCGACACAAAGCTTACAAAACCCTAACAGGCAGTATTGTACAAACCCAGAAATGACAAAGTCACTGCAGTAAGCTCCTCTCAGAGAATTTAATTTAAATGGTGCTAACACTGGTTCTGGGGCACATCTGCCACAGAAGACAACACAGATTTGCTCTTCTTGGGGGAAGAGTCAAAGAATCCACCTATGCCCATTTCAGGACAGTGTGAAAGACAGGAACTTACACTGTCCCTTCAGGGAATACAGAAGATTGGTATTGACTTACTTCCAATATTACTGTGGCATCACATAACACACCTCAAACAACCCTGTAATATCATTCAGAACAAAGACAGTCAACTGACTCAAAAATGCAGAAAATTTAACCAAAACCTTAAGACCAAATGACCAATATCACACTGTGACTTGAAAAGTTTGAATAAAAAAAACAGAGCAAAGTTTATTTTGCCAAATTAAAAATCATTCCACTGACAACAGTTCAAGTGAGTAAGATGCCAAACTTGTCTTCTTCTTCTACTGCCATGCTTATTTTGTACAATGTATGAACTCATAAGCCACTATGACAAAGTTTCCTCCACTTTAAAAAAAGGACAAAACCCCCAAGTTTTTTGGACAAAAATTATAGAGCAATCTTTATAAATGCTTACAGAGGCAGCATTTTTTTTTAAAGTTTCTTAGTAAGTTACTCCAGTTTTCGTAATTCTAAATCTCACATCCTGAGACTCCTAAGATCTTAACATTAAATAAAAGTATTCTTTATAACAAAAGTTTAAAATTTCATCAACAGCACACTAGTACTGATTATTTTTCTTTTAAACACTTTAAGTCTATATTCCACAAGTGCTGAGAACATATTTTCCCAATCCAAATTTCATTTTTTGCACACTTTCCAAAGAATTGTAACAACAACCCCCTGGTACTTTATTTCTGCACATCAGCAAAACTGCAGAGAGCAGGGGATGCAGTGGGGTGACAGAAATGCAGGCAGCTGACAGCCAACAGGACGGGTGGGAAACGGGAACAAAAGAGAGACAGCATGTTTTTCATCTCATTCTCTCCACCTCCAATTTTAAGTAGATTTTGAATGGAGAGAAACAAGGAAAAGTGGAAGCAATGTGTTCATCATAACCCCAAAATCCTGGGACCCTGCAATGCCATGCCCAGCTCCTGTCATGCAGCTGTTCTGGTAAAACACAGACAAACTGCTCAGGAGGAGCTCTATGAGGGATGGGAATTATAACAAACATTTAGACTGAAAGAGAACTGAGGTCATGAATAGAAGGAAGGTTTGGGACACCAAAAATTATGATGTCCATCCCAAAAGCAGTTTGTCACAGGGCTTCTTAACCAGTGGGCAGATCCCATCCAAAGATTACACACCATTTCAGATCTATTCTGTCCATGCTTTCTGATCTTCAAGATTACAAATAACCTGAAATAATCCAATGCTGTCTACAGGTAACCTAAAAACTGCATGGAAGATGTATGACTTCTGTATCCTCTTCCTCTGAAGCACCAACAAAAGCAGCCCCTTGGCAGAACGGGTAATTGCTGCACTTATGACAACAGAAAGATATGGAAAGGTGAAGTACAAACCCTTCATCCTGCAGACCAGGAACAAGTGGTTCAAAAAAAGACAAAGCAGACTATGGGAGGACAGGGAACAAAATACAATCACCACAATAAAATAAAAAGCAAAGTGGTCCAAAAGGAAGAGCACTTTTCAGAATATATAATGATGATTGTAAATGAGTACATGAGTATTAGCAACCCAGACCATTTTGTTATACAAAAATCACTCTGCCCTTGTCTTTTGAGGACTGGAGAAGAAAAAAGCTAAAGCCCCTTAATTAATATTTCAGTTTACACACAAAAAAAATCAATCCAACACAAAAGGTTGTTTAAGCTGTCAAAGTTCTTTACTAACACAGAGGGGAGAAAGTGGGGGTAAGGAGGAGAAAGAGGATGCTCCCTGCCTTACAGAGTAACACATGCACAAGAAACTGCAGGGAAGTCATGCACCAAATAGTGTGCATTTGCAACACTCATGACCTACATCAGCACGTGATCAACATCAGGGTGAGAAATGCTTGCACTTACCAATAACATTTAGAAGGGGACAAAGTTGTCGAAGCAAAACTAAACTTTTTATTTAACAAATTCAGCTGTCTGGCCTAGGAGTCAGACACAGGCCAAACAGAGGGTTTTATATCCTGTCCCGGCTGGGGGTTCCTGTTCCCTTCCTATTGACCAGTGCCAGGAAGCTCCCAGCCTGGCCCGATCCTCCTACTTGCCCAAGACTCCCACAGCCCCCAAAAGGTGCTAAAAACAGGTTAAAACCACCCAAGTCCCGACTGCCAAAACCTCAACTATCCCCTCTTCCCTTCCTCCTGTTTTCCCATGCAATTCCCCTGGCTTTAGCAAAACCCCAGCTCTATTTCTAACAATCAACAACAATAATCTTCTAGAATCTGCCTCGGAAGGGCTAAGGCTCTAAAACTAAGCAATATGCACGAGGAGAAAACCCACTATTTCTTTAACTTCCGGCTAAAATGACACAGTAGTTCTGAGCGACTCAAAATAAGTGTGAAGGCAGGAGGTAAAGATACACAAATATGACCACAGGGGAGAACTTTACCCACGGCTCAGCACTAACGACAGAGTGATGCTTCCCTCCCATGACACTGATGTCGAAGGTTGGTGCAGCATTTGCGCGGGTCGGCGTGTTAGAAATAGAGCTGGGGTTTTGCTGAAGCCACAGGAATTACATGGGTAAAGAGAAGAGGAGAAGAGGGAGGAGGGGATAGCTTGGTTTTTGGCAGTTGGGATTTGGGGTGGGTTTAACCTGTTTTTAGTGCCTTTTTGAGGGGTTTGGTCTCGGGCAGGTAGGAGGATGAGGCCAGGCTGGGAGCATCCTGGGACTGGTCAAGAGGAAGGGAACAGGAACCCCCAGCCGGGATACGGTATAAAACCCTCTGTTTCTCACTGGCTTGTGTCTGTCTCCTAGGCCAGAGGTACACAGCAGTTCAGCTGAATTCGTTAAATAGAAAGTTTAGTTTTGCTTCGGCGACTCTGTCCTGCTGTAAATGTCACTGCTAAGTGCGGGCATCCCTCCCAGGCCTGCGGGCGCACGTGTGGAGCCCGGGGCGCCGCCGGGCCGGGCCGGGCCCTCCACGCGGCCGAACCGAAACCACACAAAGACACCTGATTGAACATGGCGCGCCCCCGGCCCCGGCCCCGGCCCCGCCGCCCGCTCCCCCCGGGGCCGCGCCCGGCCCGCTCTCTGGGGCTCCGGGGGGCTCTGTGGGGCTGCCCCGCCGCGGCCTCACCGGGCCCGGGGGTGGCC